>CM060315.1:85950578-86003078 GCA_030674185.1 Monoplex corrugatus
CATACAGCGATGAAAAGTGCCAACATTAAGTGTAACAGAATCATAGAGCAAGCCAAAGAACAACACTGGACATCTTTTTGTAAATGTGAAGTAAATGACCACAAAGACATGATAAAGATTTGGGAAAAATTAAAATTAATGAAAAACGGGATTAAGTTGCCATCAATTCCAGTAAAGCTAGAAAATAACCCTTTTCCTAGCTCATTGGAAAAAGCAGAAGCTTTTGCAGACGTGTTTGCTGAGGCCTGTCGTGTAGAAGGACTCCCTGTCTCTGATAGAAATTATAGTGAACGAGAAGAAAAGAAAGATGTATATAAGGATCCTGCCTCTGACAATACTCACTACATAAATGCATCACTCACACTTCAAGAATTAAAAGATGCCATTCAGTCCCTTCCAAGTAAAAAAACGTCAGTTGGACTAGATGCAATTTCCAATGAGATGCTGAAAAATGTACCAGAAAATTTTATAATCTTGCTACATGACATATTTCAAAAATGCTGGAATAGTGGGTAAATGCCTAACAACTGGAAAAAAACAATAGTGGTTCCTGTACTAAAACCAGGTAAATGTAATACCGATTTGAAAAACTACAGGCCAATTGCATTAACATCACACGTATGTAAACTGATGGAGAAAATAATCTTAAAGAGACTGATGCACTATTGTGAAAAGAATAAAATAATACCAGTAAATCAGGCAGGATTTCGAAAAGGCAGGTCACCAGTAGAAATCCTAACAAAGCTAACTACTAATATAAAACAACAATTTGCAAGACGTCAATGTGTTTTAGCTACATTTTTTTGATATAACGAAAGCATACGATCAAGTGTGGCACTCCCGATTGTTATTCAAATTTAAAAGTATTGGGCTGACAGGTCACATTTTTGACTATGTGAAGTGTTTCTTAGAAAACAGAGTATTTCAAACGAGGATTGAAAATGTATATTCCACGAAACGAATTCTTCAAATGGGTATCCCTCAGGGATCCGTTATAGCTCCCCTTCTTTTTTCATGATATTAATGCATGACTTACCCAGTAAAGTATCTAACCATGTAGTTTTAGCTCAATATGCTGACGATTTATGCATGTGGATGCAGGTAAATATGAAAACGAAAACTTTTTGCGCTGTATCAATTATACACGCAAATGCTACCAATTAGAACTTGATAAAATAGCACGATACATGGTAGAAAATGGGTTGCATCTATCCCTGGAAAAAAACAAAAATAGTTTTATTTAATAATGGAGCTAACCCAGTAGATATTCCCACTTTCAAACTGGGAGATACTCTTCTTCAGTTTAACGAGTCGATTACATTCTTAGGAGATTTCCTTACAGCAAAATTATCTTGGAATCAGCATATTGAATACTTATTAACCAAAGCTCAAAAAAGTTTAAATTTTTTAAAAATAGTTCGCAAACAGACATGGGGTCAAGATTCATCAACACTTTGTAAATCGCTTGTTAGATCTAAATTAACCTATGCCCAAGAAATGTTCTTCAGTGCACCGAAACACTTACTAAAAGACTGCAGAGCATAGATTGTAAAGGTTTCAAGCTTGCACTGGGTCTTCCAATGCATGCTTCCTGTCTTCGGACATATAATGAAATCAAACTGTTGCCACTTGATGAGCAAAGGAAAGTCGCTTCTACTAAATTTTTGTTAAGAAACACCACCGTAGAAAACATCTCAGAAACAGAAATTAAACTGAGATCAGATACCGACTTTCCAAAACGAGCTAAATCAATATCTTCACAGGTCACACTTGCAACATACACATCTGACGTCATGAAAGGCTCAGGAATTGATCTACACGTAGATCCTGTATCTATAAGACCTTCCTTTTCGCCAGTACCCAGTTGGGAACTCCAAAGAGCACGATTTGACGTACACCACACTAATTTAAAAAAAAGGAGACAATATAAACTTACTGGCAAGTCAGGTTAAATGTCATATAGACGACGTATATTCCGATCATTTGAAAATTTACACCGATGGATCAGTAATTGAAAGAAAAGCAGGCTCAGCGTTTTTAATGCCTGCTCTCAAAATTGAAAAATCTTTCTACATAGGACTTGATAAATCTGTCTTTACAGCTGAACTCTTTGGAATATTAATGGCTTTAAACTTTATGATAAGTCTTCTTAGGACAATTTTTCAGATATTTCTTTGCGTTGATTCAAAATCAGTACTTCAGGCTCTTGAATTATCAAAATTACAAACAAGATCAGAAATGATTCTGGAAATAAGTCACTTGATTCATTATTTATCTTTAAATGGCACTGATATTACTTTCTGCTGGATATCTTCTCATAGTTCTTTTCGTTATACTGATAAAGTTGACAGGGCTGCCAAACGGGGAGCTTAATAACTCACCAAATTCAAACAATATCCAGCTTTCTCTCTCGTTGCACGAGAATTACACTTTAGTGGACAACTACGTCTGGAAGCAGTTCCAATTAAATTAAAACAGAAAAAGTATGATAAATGTCACATGAACTTTGAAGTTAGCAAAATACTTAAGCAGCTTCATGCCAGCAGAATTATACAATCCCTTATGTACAGATGGAAACTTGATGCATTCAAAACAAAATATACCAATAACATTGTGTGTCTGTGTGGAAATAAGATAACACATAGTCATATTCTTTCTTGCGTTAGGGTAAAACGACATATTCCAACACTATCTATGAGTACAGTTTCTGACATATTTGCCTCATCATCATTACTGTATGAATTTTTTGTTAGCCTGTCAAAAATTCCTATAGCGAATTACCTTTAAAATGTTATTTCACTTGTTCACTGTTGTGGTTAGTCAATTATTAGTTTTATTTTTTATTCATTTCTTCCAGATATTTACTAATTTTGTTTGTTAGTTTGTTTGTTTAAATCGATAATTATGGTAACATTATTTGTTAGTTTTACCTTCCCCTCTTCAAAACAGTTGTTTTCTGGATCATCTTTTCTCAAATTCAAAATTGACAATTTTCAAATATCCTCTTCGCTCCTCCTCTATCACACACACCCCCCCTTTTTGTGTGTCTAAAATCACTTTAGTGAATAGACATTAAATCAAAGACCACCAACACATCACACACACACACACACACATACACACACACACACACACACAGACGCATAGGGCCTAACACACACACACACACACACATGTAGGCGCGCACGCGCGTGCACACACACACGCATGTACACGTACGAATAAAGAAAGATTAAAAAAACCTACAAAGATGAAGGGACATAAGAAAGACCAACCTCAGTACAAAGAAATAAAAAGGCATCATCTGAAGAAGGTGTGATATGGGAGGGGCCAGAAGACGGGAGGAGAGAGGGTGGCCAGTAAAGAGAAATGCGAGGTGTGAGGTGTAAAGTGTGTGAATGGAAAATGAAAGTTTACTGAAACCCCACCCTCGTTGCCGGCTGCCGCAACAACTGCAAACAAGGCCCAGTTATGAAAAGCCCCGCAGGCAACAACTGCAGTATGTGAAAGCTCGTGATGTGATGATCAGGGATTGTTCAAGACAAGATGTTTTTGATTACGTCTTATGTAGGGGGCCTACGTGCAGGTTCATGGCTTTCAATTTTATGCCATGATCATTTTGGATCTTCTGTATCATAAGGCAGAGCAAAGTTGTTTTTTTTTTCGTTTGTTTGGTTGGTTGGTTGGTTGTTGCTTTTTTTGGTTTGTTTTCTGTTTTGTTTGGTTTGTTGTTTTTAGTTGGTTGGTTCTTTTGATAGAACCATGGATCTGATATCTGGAATCAATTCCAGCCCTCAACATTTAAGACTGGACTGTTTGCTGCTCATCTTAACGTTTCCATCAATATAAATCCAGAACTTTATTTATTTATTTATTTGTTTGTTTATCTCTTTATTTATTTATTGTTTGTTTGTTATCGCTGAACCAGCAGAATGCATTATGTTCACATGACCAAACTGTAGAATTCTCTGTTGATGAACATGATGATGGACTGATGTTGTTCCCACCATGTTACTGATCTTGGTGTTTCTGATCTTGGTGTTTCTGATCTTGGTGTTTCTGATCTTGGTGTTTCTGATCTTGGTGTTTCTGATCTTGGTGTTTCTGATCTTTGGTGTTTCTGATCGTGTCACGTCTGGAATTGCTGAACGCTTTTCTCAAACAGCTTATCTCTTGGTTGGTAATTCCGTGTTCTGGGGTCTGGGGGCCATGATCAGCATCCGTGTTTGGATTTGTTCTGAGGTTCGTTAATTCCTTTTATATTTCGTGTCATTGTTTCGGTTGCTGTAGATCAAGACAGCATAAATAAACAAAGTTAGTTACGATTATTTTAAGAAAACTACGTGCATAACGTTTGATAACACTTTTTCCATTTGTCATATTTTAATCCTGTTTGTTATAGTCAAGAACATTAGAAGATGTTTATAACCCTTTGACTCCTGCACCTTATCCACCAACTACAAAAACTCAACCCTTCGACTCCCTCACCCTTTCCATCAGTTTCCTGCAGGAAGCTAGTGGATAGGACAAGGGAGTCAAAGGGTTAAGTTCTTGATTTGCTGGCATGGATGACAATGCAGGATGCTGATTGATAGGGTGCGAGAGTCAAAGGGTTTTAATGTAGATTTTATGTACATTTCATTTACAAAAGTGTTTACCAGCAAATTTTGAAACTGTACTATTTGTTGAAAACTAAGAGAATCAACGAGAATTTATAATTGCATGTTTAGCAATTTCTAACAGAGAGATGCTAAACGTTACACACGTTCTTAATTGCCTTATAGAATATAACTCACTGAGCATTTTATTGCTTTTGTTGATTAAGAAAGAATCTTAGCACACATTGCTGTTTGTATCTATCTTACGTAGATGATTTACAAACTGGTTGTTTTGTTTGTTTTGTTTTATTGTTCAGTTTTGGTTTGGTTTGGTTTGGCCTGGTTTGGTTTGATTTGGTTTTGGTTTGGTTTGGTTTGGTTTGGTTTTGATTTGGGTTGGTTGGTTTGGTTTGGTTTGGTGCTATTGTTCTTGATGTTGTTTTGTTTATTGTTGTTATTGTTGTTGGTGCTAGAATTGAACTGAAAATATTTTCAAACGGTGTGCACGTAGGCCAACTGACATATCTGACGTTGCTGATCTACTAAGAAAACCAGAGAAGGTAAAACACCTGGACATTTACAAGCGTAGCGTACTAGTGAATCTTACTCCTGGGATACATTTTGTGATCGTCTCAGTACTAAGACGATGGGTTTCATAAGAAGTGTGGAGTTTGTTCAAGAGGGATTCATTGCTCTCGTACAGTTTCATCTGCGCTCCACTCAAATCTGTCAGCAATCATCTGGCAGATTCCCTGAGCGTACGTAATACACTATGCGCTGGTAAAGCTTTTGAAATATGGAAGACCGTGTGGAGAGAGGGGTGAGGGGCGGGACTTATGAAACACGTTAGCTGACACCACCAGAATGATAGAAACATTGAAATAATGGTTAGCGAACAGGTTAGGTATGATATGCCAGTGAATCGTACTCCTCATATTTACTCTGTAATCGCCTCAGTATTTAAAAGAAGACACAAATTTAAATCTGCAAGGGCCTGTAAATAATGCTCTTCTTACACTTTGTGATGGTCTCAGTACAGATCAAACAAGATAAAGGTTTATGAGTGTGCCTGGATACTGTAACCGGGAATCTTACTTCTGACATAAACTTGTCATCGCCTTAGCTCTAAGATGAAGGTAAAGACTAACATATCTACAAGAATAGTGTAATCGCAAATCCTATTTTAATGATAAACTTTGTGGTTGCCTCAGCTATAAACAAAACAACGGAACTGAAAACTGCCAACCTTTTAAGCTTCTGTACTGGACTATTTCCGATGCAGATGTAGTCACTGACTCCATCAGCAGAGCGCAAATTCTTCCAAAAGGCAACTCAGACCATTCAAATCTCCTGCTCACTGCAAGTGATGCCTCCATCGCCTCAGGATACCAAGGACCAGATGGCGCGGTGTGGCGGATGTCAGCGGTCCATTTGGGACCGATCCATGCTGCACGTGCTGGGGCGGAACTGGCATACGCATTGCGTGCGTTGTTGTCAGTGCCGGGTTCCCTTGACCGACAGGTGCTTCGTCAAGGAAGGGAAGCTGTACTGCCGCACCGATTTTTACAGGTACGTTGAGAAATACACACACGGCGTATGCACACACATATACAACAACACATATACAACAACAACAACAATAACAGTGTACATGTATAGTGCGCCAAATGATAATGTAGAGGGTTATAGTTCACAACAACAACAACAACAACAACAAAAACTGTACATGTATAGTGCGCCAAATGATAATGTAGAGGGTTATAGTTCAACAACAACAACAACAACAACAACAACAACTACAACAACAACAACCACACACACACACACACACACACACACACACACACACACACACACACACACACACACAAAGAAATACTAAATATACAATCACAATGTTTACCCATTAACATCATGCACACACTCTCAATAACATCCACATACAAGACACTAACTACGAGAACAACAAGATGGGTCAGTATAGCAAAGTTAATTTCAACAGAGGGATTCAAGGAAAAATATGGTCTTCCCAAGAAGGAAAAATCTTTCATTTAAAGTTGTGATTTTAGACCAAAAGCATGTACATGCAAACAAGGGGGAATTTGAAGGGAAGAAGGAGAACAATTGAAGGGAAGAAGGGAAAAAATTAAAAAATTAAAAAAATCAAGTTATAACAATTATAACAAGCTATAACAATTCAAGAACAATGTCAAATAACAGCACAGAACAAGTAGATAATTGTTCATAGCAATCTGACTGCAGGGGAACGGAGAATTAGCTGGACAACTGAAATGATGTCATTGTCACTGCAATTCAGAAATAAAAGCAGGAGCAGCACCACAGTGAACTATGTAACACATACAAGCTGCCAAAATATGTAATAACAATAATGATAGTAACAATACTGTAATGATGATAATGATGATGATGATGATGTCGCAGCTGCTGCTGCTGCTGCTGATCATGATGATGATGATGACCATCATCATCATCGTTATCAGTATTACATACCATTGTATTTTATACGTATAGGTGTAGACCTTCCATGGGCGACGGCTGGATGTAAGAAAGTACCGATATACTCACGTCTCTACTGTAGAAACTTTACATTTGTTCATGTTCTTTTTTCTTGTTTTGTTCTTGTGTTGTATTCAGTGTAGTTTCTTTCCGCTTTCAGACGCTTTGGCACCAAATGCGATGGCTGCACCGAACGCATCTCTCCCAGTGACCTAATTCGCAGAGCAGGGGAGAAAGTGTTCCACTTGCGGTGTTTCACCTGTTTCGTCTGCCATCGACAGGTGACTCATACTGACACTCATTTCTGTCAGAGTTAACGCTCAAAATGGTACAGCTGTTTGGCCATAGGCCCTTACCAAAGGCTTGAGAGTTTTCCCATCTCCCATGTCAACATGCGTTCAGACCTGCCTGTGAATAATAATAGTTATGATAATAATAATAGCAATAATAGTAATGATGATGATGATATGAATGATGATGATGATGATGAAGGAGAAGAAGAAGAAGAAGAAGAAGAAGAAAGCAGAAGAAGGAAGAGGGGGAAGAAGAGAAAGAGGAGGGAGGAGGAGGTGGAAGAGGAGGAGGAGGAGACTAAGAAGAAGAAGAAGAAGAAGAATCAAGGACTGAAACTGAGTGGCAGGGCTGCACTCTACGCTGTCATCATAAATACTGAAGTCAACAGGCCCAAACGATACAGACATCTGCGGTGTTGGTCAGGAGATTTGAGCAACACCTTCCGTGACGCATCCATTGTGGTTAAGACTCACTGGGTGGCTCCAGTTTTCCCAATGAGCCCAAAGCATACTCAACTCTGGGTAGGAACCGGTTAGGGTCGAGAAATCCTCACAATGATTTTGACAGGACTAATGGAGATTCTAACCCACAACCTTTCAGTTGGCAGCCCGTTGTGTTAACCACTACACCACAAAGACTTGTTTAGAAAGACATCCTTGGTGCGTGTGCATGGTTGCTGTTTTCACATAAGGATATATTTGGATTTTTATTGTGTACAGGTGTGCACCGGGGAGCAACTGTTCCTGGTTCCAGGAGCTAACTGGAAGTTTTTGTGTGAAGAGGATTATTTCGGCGGTTTTTACCCAGGTAAGAGACTAGAGAGAGACTGAAGAGAAGGGGTGGAGACCGGGGAGAAGATACAACAAAAAACGATGAACTGACAACATTGTGTAAATGGATAGAATAAATATTTGCAGAGACCCGAACACTACCGAAGAAGAAGAAGAAGAAGAAGAAGAAGAAGAAGAAGAAGAAGAAAGAAGAAGAAGAAGAACAACAAGAACAAGAAAAGAACAACAACAACAACAACAACAACAACAACTACAACAACAACTACAACAACAAACAACAACAACAACAACAACAACTACAACAACAACAACTACAACAACAACTACAAGAAGAACACGAACAAGAAAAACAAGAAGACGAGACTAGACCACCGATGCTCACGAAGTTACGACCCCACCTGAATTTTTGGTTTACGTGCATTGAATGCTGAAATGTATTTGAAAAGGTTATCCTTTTTTGTGAGTAGACAATTTTTCCTCCAATGATATTAATATCGTAGGTGAATGAGGTGGTGAACGGCTCCACTTTTTTCAAGGCCAGCATGCATTATGAGGGCGATGCCTATCTCTTTCTCCCTCGCTGCTTTATATTCACAAACGTTCAAGAAAGTTGTGTAGAATAGAGGATGCAGCACGTAAACCATAGAACACCGCGGCTTTTTATTTATGTTACTGTGTCATACGTATATGTCATATGTATGTATGACACAGTAACATAAACAAAAAGGAAAAAGCCGTGCTCATATTTCTTTTTAATATTGTTCATGATTTCACATTAGCATTTCAAACAGTTTCATTGCAATTTTGTCATGTTCGAAGATGATATTAAAGTTATCCTTTTTAAAATTTAAATCCACGGCCTTTCATGGATAAGACGAAATTATTATGCACATAATCAGAATCGACTACATCATATTTCAGGGCCAAAACGCTTGCTTGAGGTCTTTGTGTGGTGTGGTGTGGTGTGGTGTGGTGTGGTGTGGTGTGGTGTGGTGTGGTGTGGTGTGGCTGGGAGCTCTTCTGGGGACTTTCAGCTGTCCAGCTCTCCGCAGTTTTTTTACTATTCACTGTCAGGTTGGGTGGCTGGCTCTTGTTACTAGGCCGATGGATTCAAAATCGGATATTTCGAGTTCAGTCCCAACCCGCAACATTAAAAACTCAATGTTGTTGGATACCCATTTTAATGCTTCAGTTATTCTGGTGGTGCCAGCTTAGCGTTTCATATACAAGTCTTGTTCCCCACCTCCTCTCAACCCTTTTCCAAGACATTGCCAGCGCACAAGGAGTCTGTAACATAACAGACAGTAAATAGAATGGAGCGCATATGAAATTGTCTTAGTGCGAAGAATCCTTCATAAATACACTCAGACTTATAATAATAATAATAATTATTACAATAATTATATAGCGCAAAATCTTGATAGAAATCAAATCTAAGCACTGAACATATACATACGCACGCATGCACACACACGCACACACACACACACACACACACACACACACACACACACACACACACACACACACACACACCCCACACACACACACACACACACACACACACACACACACACACACACACACACACATACACATGGCTATAAATGGGGAAAAAGAAGAAAAGCAATGGAAAATTATAGAAAACATTATATACAAATATATATTACAATGTGATTCCACACCGAGTGGAGAGGGCTGCAGCGGGGTCAGGATTTTAAGCAGAGGAGAAAATGTAGTTTAGAGAGCGGACTTGAAGGAGGCAAAAGTAGGTTGCTGACAGACAGAGAGAGGAAGTTTGTTCCAGGAGAGCGGACCAGAACACAGAAGGCTCGTGGACATAGGTATTGAGCTTAGTGCGCGGAAAGCGAAAAGTGAGAGGATCGAA
The DNA here is from genome assembly GCA_030674185.1 of Monoplex corrugatus. Classification (NCBI taxonomy): domain Eukaryota; kingdom Metazoa; phylum Mollusca; class Gastropoda; order Littorinimorpha; family Ranellidae; genus Monoplex; species Monoplex corrugatus. The sequence goes on from CM060315.1 coordinate 85,960,667, forward strand.
GGCAGAGCGAAGGGTACGTGAGGGAACATGGATTTCAAGTAGGCTTGACAGATAATCGGGGGCTGCGTTATTAGGCTTTTGTAGCACATGGTGTCTTAGTTTGTACTGTATGCGCTTTGATACAGGGAGCCAGTGAAGTTGTCCAGGAGAGGAGATATGTGGTCAGCTTTTTTCTTTTTAGTATAAGGCGTGCAGCATTGTTTTGAATGCGCTGTAGGATGTGAATGGTGGAGGCAGGAAAACCAGACAGGAGTGAATTGCAATAGTCAACGCGAGACATTATGAAGGAGAGAACGAGTTTTGCAGTTGTTTTGACAGAAAGAATAAGATACTTCCTGATCAGGCTTATACGATGGAGGTGATAGTAGCAAGATCTGACAGTTTGAGAAACAAAGTTGTTCATGGAGAGGGTAGAGTCAATGCAGACACCAAGGTTTTTAGCTGAATCAGAAATTGGGAATGATGTGTTACATAATGGGAGAGAAAGAGGAGGCAACTGAGAAAGTTTCTGGCGGGTGCCAAGTGAGGATAGCTTCTGTCTTGTCGTCGTTAAGCTGAAGTTTATTGGGTGTCATCCAGTTCTTAATGTCCGAGTAACACTCAGTGGTGCGAGTCAAGAGGCGCTGTACATTGTCAGGTGAGTCACTGTCTTGAAGTTGGGTGTCATCAGCATAGAAGTGGTGTTTTATAGAGTGGAAGTTGATGATGGTGGACAGGGGGGAGTGTAAAGAGTGAAAAGAACAGGGCCAAGGCCAGATCCTTGTGGAACACCACAGGTCAGGTATGCGCACACACTCTAGCCGCTCAACCAGTCTGGTATGTATGAGCAGACACTACACGTCACTTATAAAATCGTGCAATGTCTGTGGGTGAAAGAAAGGGAAATAGGGGGGAAGAAAGGGAAATAGGGGGAAGAAAGGGAAATAGGGGGGAAGAAAGGGAAATAGGGGGGAAGAAAGGGAAATAGGGGGGAAGAAAGGGAAATGGGGGGGAAGAGAACGTGTAAGTGTGTATGTGTACATACGTCATTTATCTTTATCGTACATAGTTGGTGTTCCGCGGTGCGCAACACAGACACACTGACACACACACACATACACACACATACACACGTACACACACGCACACAAGTGTAAGTATGTGTGTATAGGTGTACATGTATGTATGTATGTACGTACGTACATGAATATAAATACATATATGTATATATATATATATATATAATATATATATATGTACAATGTATATATGTATATTTGTGTGTGTGTGTGTGTGTGTGTGTGTTTACACGTGTGTGTATGTGTGCGTGCGCGCGCGCGCGTGCGTGTGTGTGTGGTGTGTATGTATGAGCATACAAACATAAAAATCTAATATATTCATTTTGAAAGTGTGCCCAAATTTGAAGATTCCTGTCATTGTAAATCAAAGGATGAAGATCAGTCCCATCTGACGGATCAGCATGTGTGCAGACCTGACGGTGCCTTCGTGTGTACTCGTATACGCATGCAGAATATCAAACACGCACGTTAAAGATCCTGTAAGTCATGTCAGTGGGTGGCTTATGGAAACATAAAAACATCCAACATGTGCTGACTACGCTGACTATGCAGCAAATACCGCGTGCACAGTGTCGGAAAACAATGTTCAGACACGCATCCGAGAAAAAAATCGGAACAATTTTGGCAAAACTAAAGAAGAACAAAGCAAAACAACAAAACTAAAGAAGAACAAAGCAAAACAACAAAACTAAAGAAGAACAAAGCAAAACAACAAAACTAAAGAAGAACAAAGCAAAACAACAAAACTAAAGAAGAACAAAGCAAAACAACAAAACTAAAGAAGAACAAAGCAAAACAACAAAACTAAAGAAGAACAAAGCAAAACAACAAAACTAAAGAAGAACAAAGCAAAACAACAAAACTAAAGAAGAACAAAGCAAAACAACAAAACTGACCAAAAAAATCTGACGTTGCTCGAAAAGAAAGATGGGGGGAGGGAGGGAGGGGTGAGAGAGGGGTAGTGAAGTAAACAGAGACCACCTGTTACAACCCAAGAACAACACTTACTAAAGGTAATCAATAAATTCATGTTGTACAATATGTGTGGCGTTGTCTAACGTTGAAAAAGGTAACATGAGACATTTAATCCTGTTTGGACATCCGCTCCAGTTATCGATAAGTCAGGACCCAAACTCAGACCACAGTTTTATTTGCCATACAAACAACCCCAGGATAAAGCTATAGGACTGACTGGTTATAAAAAGTTGTCGTCATTGACTGGTGCAGTGGCAAACGTTTATCTTCCAGTCAGAAGGTCTGGAGTTCAATTCCACCTGGGTACCTCCTGTCCGTTGGCAATTTTTCCGATCTTCTAGGTCAACATGCGTGTAGAATTGTCATGGCCGTTTAGTCTGCATTCGTACACACACGACAGGAGTTTAAAGGAGTTTATCCTTTTCGTGTGTGTACGAATGCGGACTATCAGATAGAGACGCTGGAGATCCTGTAGGTCGGGTCAGCGGCTGGCTAATGGAAATATGAACACACTCAGCATGCACGTGGTCAGCTAGTCTAACAGCATGTGTTGTCCGGGCTCCACTGAAACATCTGACTTAGAGTAACGCTCAGCGAGTACTGATGAGCCTGGAAAATAGATAAACAAACGTTTGGAGGCTCTACCTAAATTCACCAGCAGGCTTGTATGGTTACACATGCCAGCAAGGTCTTAAAATGCTGAGCGAGGGCGGAGGGTGAGGAGGGAGACAAGACCTGTGAAAAACTGTAATGACACCACCAGTATGACTGAAGCATTAAAAGATGGGCAGCAAACATGTCAGTTTTTATCTCCAGGGCGGGGATTGAACTCGAGGAATCAGATTTTGAGCCTGGTCATCATCATCATCATGTCCCTGCCACACGGCGTTGGCAATCATGTCCCTCCATACGAATCTATCCTTCGTCGCTGCAAGTACATCTTTTACCCTCTCTGTCCCCAGCCACCCTGCAAATCCGTCCAATATTTTCTCCCTGGGTCTATCTGGTGTTCTCTTTCCCTCTCTTTCCCTTTCTTTCCCTCCAGCTTTTCTATTGTTACCAGATGCTCTTGTTTCTCTAGCCTCATAAAATGTCCTATAAATGTTGCTTGTCGTTTCCTAATATTGTTTGTTAATAATCTTGTTTCTGCATCCTTCAAGACTGTCTCGACTTTTTTGTTTGTTTGTTTGTTTGTTTTTGTTTTGTTTTTGTTTTGTTTTGTTTTGTTTTTAACTGTCCATGGAACTCTCAACATTCTTTTAGAAACCTCATTTCAGTTGCCTGAATTTTGTTCTGACTTTGCTGTTGGCTGTCCACGCCTCACAACCGTACAACAGTATCGATTCCATATAACATTCAAGAACTCTTCCTGATATCAGCTGATAGGCATTTGTTGGTAAGAACGCTTTTCATCTTCTTGAATGCTGTTTTGGCTAGGCCGATTCTGCTGGCTATTTCTGATGTGCATCTGCCGTCTGGTGAGATGACAGTTCTCAGATATTTAAACTTTAAAACGTCTGAATGTTCTGGCATTTGTTATTAATTTGCTTGAGGGGATTTCTTTTTGTTTGTTTGTTTATTTGTTTTTGTTTGTGTTTGTTGTTGTTTTGTTGTTTTTGTTGGTGTTGTTTATTTATTTCCATGACTTCAGTCTTCTTGCCAATAGCTCCAACCCTTTGTTTTTGCTTTCTATTTCTATTATATTCACAAGGTTTTGTAGGTCTTTTTTCATTTTCTACAATTAGAACGGTGTCATCTCCGTAACGATTGTTGTTTATCAATTTTCCTGCAACCTTTATCCCAGGGCATTCTTCTAGGTTTCGCTGTACAGTGAAAACAAATCTGGTGACAGATCACAACCCTGTCTAAATCCCCTTTTGATATTTTGGAAAGAGCTTACATCATTTTCTGTTCCCGTTGAGGCTGTTAGTTCCCAATATATGTTTCTGATTATTCGTAGATCTTTTCCATCAATATTGAGCCTTTCGAATTGATTGATCAATTCTTGTTGTCTTACCCGATCGAAAGTTTTGGTATTATCAACAAAGCATAAATATAAATCCTTATTCAACTCGATTGACCTCTCTATGATAGTTCTTAGGATGTATATGGCATTAAAAGTTTTGGTATTATCAACAAAGCATAAATATAATCTTATTCAACTCATTGACCTCTCTATATGTCTTAGAGATATGGCATTAAAGTTTTGGTATTATCAACAAGCAAATATAAATCCTTATCAACTCAATTGACCTCTCTATGATAGTTCTTAGGATGTATATGGCATTAATAGTTCCTTTCCCTTCCACAAATCCACACTGCTCTTCCGCTGTTTCTCTTTCGATTCTTTTCCTTATCCTCATCATGACTATTCTTAATAGAATTTTTGTCACATGACTCATCAAGCTGATTGTACGATGGAGTTCGCATTCAATAGCCCCTGATTTCTTTGGAAGTGCAATGAAAATTGATTTTGACATCTCTTTGGGGACTTTTCCGGTTTCATGAATTTAATCCGGGACGAATTTATTTTTTCAATACTAAATTCTTCTAGGGCCTCAATCGGTTTCATCTTATTCAGTGCTGCTCTAAGTTAATCTTTCATTATTGGTGGTCTTTCAACGATCTTTCTTATAGTGTGTTCCTCGTTTCTGTCATCGGTAGAATGGTCTTTAATGTACTCTCCCCCATCTATCTAATATTTTTGTCTTTTTCCATGAGAAGCGTACCATCTTTCGATTTAAAACAACCAGTTGATGTGCATGCAATTTCTTCAATGCTTCTGTACATAACCTGAGCATCTGTTTTGTGTCGGTCTTCTATTTCTTTGCACTTTGTTTCCAACCAAATTTCCTTAGCTTCATTGCACCTATTCCTGATTTCCTTGTTTATCTGTTTGTATTCTTCCTCATTTCCCTTTGCCTTCCGCCGTTCTTCCATCAAGCCTAGAATTTCTATTGTGATCCAGTTCTTTTCTGCTTTTCTTTCAAATCTAGGATTTATTCATATGCTTCATTTATTCGAGTTAATCCTGGTAGCTTTATCAAAAGAACCGCAGTAACCGTGGCTTTTTTATGTATGGCGTTTATAACAACAACTACGTAACAGCCAAAGTTTTCGCGATGTGCAAACTAAAAAAGAACAATTTAAAACTCAGACTCGGAACTCAGAACACATATGTTTGTCATAAGAACCCAAGATAAGACCATAGAATAGGTTAGTTCTAATAATTTCACATAAGGCAGATGGGTGGCAAAATGATTCGCCTGCCAATAACTTAATAACTAAACTCCAGTACCGAAGTTTCCTTCTCTTGTCTCTTTATCCTGAAGCTTATTTCCCTTGCTCACTCTGCCCTGAAGTTCCCTTCCGCTTGTTTCCCTATTCCACCCAATTGTTCCCTTACATTTGTCCATCTGCCAAACCCCCCCTCCCCTCCTGAGAGTTCCCTTGCCCTGGTTCTGTTCTCCTCCAGTGTTTCCTCTATTACTTCCTCTCCAAGTCTTAACTTTCCTCCCCTTGCTGTCCTTTCCCTGTGATTCCCTCCCTTCGGTTCTCCTTGAAGTTCCTTTAACTTATCCCCTCTATCCACCCCAAAACTACATCAGCGTTCGTTCCCGGTTGAGGCAACGACTTTTCTCGTCAGTTTGACCAGAATATCGAATTCAACGTCTAGTCCTTCGGAAAGGGACGAAAAACAAGTCGGACCCGTGTGCCTTCTGGCCTGAGCAAGCTAAAGATCCCACGGCAGTTGAAAATCGTGAAGAGTACGGCATATGCCCTTTCTTGCTTTTCTGCAGTCTTGCTAAAAATTTTGGATAGTGCTGCACTGCGGCGACACAGTCTCAAAAGGGAGATCAGTCCGAGTTGGTAAATCCACTGCGACAAAAAAATAAATGGATATCAATATGAATATGAAAAACAGTCAGTAATCATGTCAAGCAGTCCACTTGGCTTTATATCAAGCAAAAAAAAAGCTGACCACATTTCTCCTCTCCTGGCACAACTTCACTGGCTCCCTGTATCAAAGCGCATACAGTACAAACTAGACACCATGTGCTACAAAAGCCTCAATAACGCAGCCCCCGATTATCTGTCAAGCCTACTTGAGATCTATCTTCCCTCACGTACCCTCCGCTCTGCCTCCGATCCTCTGACTTTTCGCTTTCCACGCACTAAGCTCAATACCTATGGTCCACGAGCCTTCTCTGTTTCTGGTCCACTCTCCTGGAACAAACTTCTTCTCTCAGTCCGTCAGCAACCTACTTTTGTCTCCTTCAAGTCCGCTCTCAAAACTCACCTTTTTTCCTCTGCATGAAATCCTGACCTCACTCATCCCCCCCTCTGTAGCCTGCCTCCGCTCAGAGTGGAATCACATTGTAATATATATTTGTATATAATATGCTCTATAATTTTCCATTGCTTTTATTCTTTTCCCCCATGGCTATGTGTGAGTGTGCGTGTTCGTGTGTGTGCACGCGTGCGTGTGTGTATGTTCAGCGCTTTGATTTGATTTCTATCAAGATTTTGCGCTATATAAATATTATAATTATTATTATTATATTATTATATCAGTCGGTAGAGCAATACACGTTTGATGTCAGGGACAGGGGTTTGAGTTCGCTATTGGATGCTGCTTTCTTTTTTCAGATCCATTCCCCCTGTCTCGGTCTTTGTTTGTCTGTCTGTCTGTCTGTCTGTCTGTGTGTCTTTGTCTCTCTCTGTCTATCTCTCTTTCTCTCTCTCTGTCTCTCTCTGTCTCTGTCTCTCTGTCTCTATGTCTCTCTCTCTGTCATTCTGTCTCTGTCTCTCTGTCTCTGTCTGTCTGTCTGTCTGGCTGTCTGTCTGTCTATCTCTGTCTCTGTCTCTCTCTCTGTCTCTGTCTCTCTCTCTCTCTCTTTTTCTCTCTTGTGAGTGTGTGTGTTTTTTTGTGTTCAATTTCATGTGATGTCTATCCACGTAATGTGATATTAGACGATGTTTTGTTAGCGTGCGCGCGCGCACGTGTGTGTGTGTGTGTGTGTGTGTGTGTGTGTGTGTGTGTGTGTGTGTGTGTGTGTGTGTGTGTGTGTGTGTGTGTGTATGTGTGTGCGTGTGTGTGTTGTTTTTCGATAGATTTGTGTCAATTTGTGGAATAACAAATAGAGAAAAACAATGAACAAATAAATACATGGCATGGATAGCACCAAAAACATGTTCATGTTCATCACACATTCATGTACATCATGTGCTATGCGGCAAAAATGTCTGACAGAACTCGTGTGGAAGCAAAGATATCCACAAGACAATCTCAAATGGAGTACCATTTGATTCAATAACAAAATAAACATGTACATTTCAACATTCTACATTCTATAGTCTTTTAAGAAAACCTGTCATATCAAAATCTATTTCATACCACATTCAATTATGCTACTTGTAGTTTTCTATGTCAAAAATTATAATATTTCAAGTAAATGTATACAATTCATATGTGGTTTGGTCTGTTTGTATTTGCCTTTGATTTAGTATACATAAAATGATAAGGCAATGTATCACAGATAATTTCTAAAGATTGGGAATAAAAAGAAAATGAACCGAACAGTCTCTAGCAAGCTTTGAATCAAGGAAACTCACCTTGCTAGCATCATCTCCAGTGGATGACCATGTTTCTTCTCCTTCTTCGTCTTCTTTCTCTTCTTCTGCTTCTTCTTCTTCGTCTTCTTCTTTTTCTTCTTCTGCTTCTTCTTCGTCTTCTTCTTTTTCTTCTTCTGCCTCTTCTTCGTCGTCTTCTTTTCTTCTTCTTCTACTTCTTCTTCTTCTCTCTTCTTCTTTCTTCTTCTGCTTCTTCCTTCGTCGTCTTCTTTTCTTCTTCTTCTTCTTCGTCGTCTTCTTTTCTTCTGCTTCTTCTTCGTCGTCTTCTTTTTCTTCTTTCTTCTTCCTCTGCTTCTTCTTCTTTTTTTTTTTCTTCTTCTTTCTTTCTTCTTCTTCTTCTTCTTTTCTTCTTCTTCTTCTTCTTCTTTCTTCTTTTCTTTCTTCTTCTTCTTTCTTCTCTCTTCTTCTTCTTCTTTCCTTCTTCTTCTTCTTCTTCTTTCTTTTTCTTTTTTCTTTCTTCTTCTTTCTTTTCTTTTCTCTTCCTTCTCTCCTTTCTCTTCTTCTTTTTTTCTTTTTTCTTTGTTTTCTTTTCTTCTTCTTCTCTTTCTTTCTTTCTCCTTCTTTCTTCTTTCTTTTCTTCTTTCTTCATCTTCTCTTCCCTTCTCTTTTTTCTCTCTCTCTTCTTCTCCTTCTTCTTCTTATATCACAATATGTCAATGAAAACCTAACTTGAAGGTATGGAGTGATCCCCTCCCCCCCCTCCCGCCCTGCCTGAAATCACCTACCCTTCATCCCATTTCCCTCCTGTCCTTTCTCTCTCAGTTACCTGACTGTGTTTTGTACTCTTACGTTTTTTCTCTGTCAATGGGAATGAATGATTGAGTGAACGAAGCAAGTACACACACACACACAGACACACACAGACATACACAGACACACACACACACACACACAGACACACACAGACACACACAGATACACACAGACACACACACACACACACACACACACACACACACACACACACACACACATATATATATATACATATATATGTACACAGACTTATCATTTATTATTATTATCATTGTTAATATTGTTAGTAGTATTAGTGATAGTAGTAGTAGTGATAGTATAGTAGTGATAGTATATTATTATTGTTATTATTATTGTTATTATTATAATTATTATTTTCATCATCATCATTCTTATTGTAATATCAGTATTGAAATCCTATTTATCTCTGTGCGATCGCGAGCCATGTGGCATAGAGGGGTGACAATTCAAATTTATCGCGAAGTGCCACAGAAAGATGAGTAGGCATCATTATGGACAGGGAAAAATCAAAGGCAGTTAAGGGACACTGTGCTGTGACAGACCGAGTTTCGCTGGTGAAATTGGATGGCACCATCATCATGGTTAAATTGGATGGCACCATCACCAACACCCGCAAGTACTTAGGACGAAATTAACAACTTCTATGAAGTGTTAGAAATGGCCAAGGCTCAATGTAAATCACAATAATAATGGGAGATTTTAATGTTAAAGTGGGACAGGATAGGGTGGAGGATATAGCTGGACCTCATGGCCTTGGTATACAAAATGAAAGAGGAAGGAAACTTGTAGAATGGGCACAGATCAATGAGTTCATAGTAAGAAACACCTGGTTTGAGCAGCCTAACAGAAGAAAATGGACATGGATGAGTCCAGGAGATAATACCAAAAATCAGATTGACTCTGTCCTCATCAATAAAATGTTTCGAAATTCTTTGCTGACGGCAAAAACACTACCAGGCGCAGACTGCAACAGTGACCACAATCCTGTAATGGGAAGATTTAGACTGAAACTAAGGAAAAGAAAACAGACCAAAAGTAACATCAAACCAAATCTTGGACTCTTAAAGACACGAAGCGACACGTAAAAAAATTAAAGTACATGTTCAAAACAAATTCAGTGCTCTGAAATGCAATGAAGTTAAACAAATTTGGCTGAAAACAAAATGCAAAGCAATAGAAGACGACACAAAACGGATCCTCAGGGTATGTACAAAAGAACTGATGAAATTGCCCACAGCAAAAAGACATGCACATCAACTGGTTGCTTAAAATCAAAAGATGGTATGCTTATCATGGAAAAAGACAAAATATTAGACAGATGAGGAGAGTACATTAAAGACCTTTTTGAAGATGATAGAAACGAAGAACACGTTATAAGAAACAACGCTGAAGAACCACCTATAATGAAAGATGAAGTTAGAGCAGCACTGAAAAATATGAAACCAGGAAAAGCCCCAGGACCAGACAATATTACTACAGAGAAGTATGAAGCCCTGGAGGAATTTGGTATTGAAAAACATAACAGTCCTCCTAAATGAAATTTATGACATTGGAAAAATCTCCAAAGACACACGTCACAAAATCAATTTTCAGTACACTTCCAAAGAAAACAGGGGCTATTGAATGCGAATTCCATCACACAATCAGCTTGATGCGTCCTGTAACAAAAATCCTATTAAGAATAATCATGATGAGGTCAAGGAATAGAATCAAAAGAGAAATGGCAGAAGCACAATGTGGATTTGTCGAAGGGAAAGGAACTATAATGCCATATACATCCTAAGAACTATCACAGAGAGGTCAATCGAATTGAATAAAGATTTACATTTATGCTTTGTTGATTATACCAAGGGTAAGGCATGAAGAATTGATCTACCAAGTAGAAACATGAGAAGATCTACGAATAATCAGAAATATGTATCGGGAACAAACAGTTGCAATGAGAATTGAAAACGATATAAACTCTTTCCAAAATACCAAAAGAGGAGTCAGGCAAGGTTGTGTTTTGTCACCAGATCTGTTTTCGCTTTACAGTGAAACCATCATGAGAAACCTAGAAGAATACCTTGGATTAAAGTTTTGAGGAAAATGATATTGATAAACAACATTCGATACCCGATGACACCATGCTAATTGCAGAAAATGAAAGGGACCTACGAAACCTAGTGAGTATAATACAAATAGAAAGCAAATGTAAAGGGTTGGAGCTAAATTGCAAGAAGACTGAAGTCATGGTAATCAGTAAAAACAGAAAATCCCCTCTGGCAAAATAACAGCAAACAGCACAGCTTTGAGACAGGTTGATAATTTAGATATCTAGGAACGATCATCTCACCAGACGGCAGATGCACATCTGAAACAGCCAGCAGAATCGGCCAAACCAAAACAGCATTCAGTAAGATGAGAAGCATTCTTACCAACAAATGTCCATCAATCAACATCAGGAAGAGAGTTCTACGGTTGTGAGGCGTAGACAGTCAACAGGCAAAGCCAGAACAGGATTGAGGCAGCCGAGATGTGGTTTCTAAGAAGAATGTTGAGAATTCCAGTGACAGCAAAGAAAACAAACGAGACAGTCTTAATGGAGGCAGATACAAGAAGATCATTGATAAGGAAGATTAGGAAAATACAGGAAACATTTATAGACCATTTTATGAGGAAAGCGGAATTAGTGCACCTGATCACAACAGAAAAGGTGGAGGGAAAGAGAGCACCAGGTAGGCTCAGGGGAAAAATATTGGACGGACTTGCAGAGTGGCTGAGGACAAAGAAGGTGGAAGATGTGCTTGCGGCAACAAGGGATAGATGCATATCGAGGGCCATGATTTTTGTTACTATTACTCTTATTTTCATTACTACTATCATTATTAGTTTTCTTGTTCTTTCTGTTTTACTTTCTTTCTTTCTGTCTTATTTTTTGTTACTGCTGTCATTATTTGTTTTCCTGTTCTTTCTTTCTTTCTTCTTTTACTTCTTCTTTTTCTTCTTCTTTTTCTTGTTTTTTTCCCATTGTGCCACGACAATTTGCCTATGACCAACAAGCCGTACAAGTACACGAACCCTTTCTGAATGCTATGTTCAGACAGGAAAGGAGAAGGTGGGCACCACCCACACAGCAGCGACAACACTGCCAGTGACAGTCAACTCTCCAGTTCTCAGAAGGACAACCCTCCAGGCAGTGACACCAGTCCTCAGCACATACTCAGCCAGAACACTCCGATGGACACCGCTACCGTGTCATCCCTGAGTGACAGTCATGCAACACAGTTCAAAATCAGCAGTCTGCCCATCACAGCCTCGTCAACCTTTTGTCTCGGCAGCCATCACCAACTACACAACACAGTACAAACACGGGACCTGACCGTCACATACCTCAGTTGGACAATGATTGTGGAAGCAGAGACGGAAACAAGAGAAAGAAGGAGAAAAGGAAGACGAAGAGGAACAAGATGTGCACAACGAGTGCACGGACGAGCAGAAAGGAAGTGACCGGATACAGGAAAGAAAGGGAGGAAGAGGAAGCAAGAGTGATGCGGGTGCTGACGAAGACTTATCTCCCGCCAGCTTTACTGAAATCATAAACTGGGACGTCCAAAATGTTCAGGGTCTAAATCCATCCAGACCCGATTCCGCGGATTATGACTACTCATGTGAGAAAGGTACCACTTGTGCTAGCTTGGGACTTGCGGGCAAAGAATCTTCACCTCCTGCACGCTGAGTTCTGCGGATAGCGATGATAATGTCTGTACAGCCATTCTGGAGTCTGAAGAAAAAGCTTGCTACGTATGTCACAGCCATGGAGGTGATGACTCTTCCTCACCTGTGGCATCAATGGACCGGGACACCATTACTTTTTCAGTTCTGGATTCTCCCATCAGAGACATTGTAACTTCGTCTAATTTGGAATCTGCAGAGAGAGCGACTTCTTCTCCTGCAGGCTCAAAACAACCATCGGTGGAAATACTCACGACCTTTAGGGGTGGATTATTCAACAAAATTATGAAAAGGCCAGAAACCATCCATAACGGTTGTGAGTCGGAAAGTAGTTATCCCGATCTTGACAAGCTGGTAGCTGTGCTTAGCCTTCGTCCCAATAGCGGCGATGGAGTTGGAACCACAACTACAACCATCACCACCACTACCCTCGCCAACAACAGCAAGAACAATACCATCTACAGCAACAGCCTCAACACCATCACTCCAATTACCAACACGAATCGATACAACATTGCCAACACCACCCCCAGTGGTGGTAACAACACCACCCCCAGTGGTGGTAACAATACCACCCCCAATGGCGGTAACATCACCAACAGCATGCCCAAGTGCAGCACTATTACCACAAACACCAGTAAGAATATCGATATCAGCGCAGCGGGTAAAGGGACTACGGAAATGACAACAACGATGATGGCAAAGAAGAAGAAGCGAGGACCTCGAACTAGCATCAAAGCCAAACAACTGGAGGTCCTGAAGGCGGTCTTTGCCGTCAGCCCTAAACCTCCACGGAACTTACGTGAACATCTGGCTATGGAGACTGGCTTGAACATGCGTGTTATCCAGGTGAGGAGACTTATCTATTGTGTCTTTCTTTTCGTCTTTGTAAGGTTTGTTTTGTTTGTTTGTTTGTTTCTTTCTTTCTTTCTTTTCTTCTTTATTTGTTTCTTTCTTTCGTTCCTTCTTTATTTAGTTATATATATTTTCCTTCTTTCTTTTTTCCTTTCTGTCATTCTGTCTTTTTTTTTAGATCCTTCTGTCTTTCTTTCTTTCTCTTTTCTTTCTTTTCTCATTTCTTTCTTTCTTTATGTCCTGCTTTCTTCTTTCTTTCTTTCTTTCCCGATTTTTTACTTTCATTTTTCTTTCATTCCTTCTTTCTTTCCCTGTTTCTCTCTTCTTTCTCTGTCTTTCTTTCATTCTTTTCCTGTTTCTCTTGGTTTAATTTACTTTCGTCAGAATGGATTTACCATGTGAGGTTGGAGCTGCTGTCACCGGTAGGTAAGAGCCTTGGTCAACTTGCCGTAGTGCAGCACCAAAACACCGTGATTTTTTTTATTATCTGTTTGCATGTGTCGGTTACATACCTATGAACATGTATTTTATTGCAGAGTTTTGCAAGTTTTGTCGCCGTGGGATCTTTAATGTGTGTTGAGAGTGGGCTGCACACTCCCGTGTGCCTCCGTTTATCATCTCATCTGAGAGATTAGCACCTAGATCCCTACTTCCTTCACGCTTGCTTTTTTTCTTCTTCCTCTTCTTCTTCTTCCTCCCCCCCCCTCCCCGTTTTCTACGCCACCTTAATGGCCACAAAAGCTGGGTCTTTTTATAATGCGGTGATGGCGACAAGGATGATAATCGTGATGCTATGGAGTTCCTCCTACGATTGAGACTGCATGATAGGGCTGTACTTTACGCTTACTATCGATATATATCTTGGCGTCAACCAGGCGACGTTATTCTGATTTAAGCAGCACCCTTAATGACGTATCCGTGAAGTGGACTAGAATCGACTGTGTTGAGTCCATAACACGCTCAACTTTGGGGAGAAGTCAGTTAGAGCCGAAAAATCCCACGATGAATTTTGGGGCTGATGGGGATTCGAACCCACAACCTTCCAGTCGGTAGTCCGTTGTGCTAAACACTACACATGCCGACACGTAAAATCTAGTGGAATGGAGGGAGTTGCCATGGTGGAGAGATCTGTGGTTGTTGCCACAACCCCATGTAGTGTGTGTGTGTGTTCGTTCTTTAATTTAACGTCTTTTCACTATAAGTGATATTAGACGGGGGAGGGGGGGAGGGGAAATTATTTAAAAAAAAAAAAAAAAAAAAAAAAGTGAACAAAATAAAATGTAGAACGATAGTTGGACGGGTTGGATTTGGGCAGAGGGAAGACAGAGGAAAAAGACATTAGCAGGTGGGGGAACAGTAAAATGGAACGAGAACTTAACACTAACAATTAACTTCAATAACGTGAAGGGAAATTGTAACACTAAAATACAAACCGAATAAAGTTAAAGTAATGCATTAACAGGACTGTGAACTAATGATTCTGAAATTCTAACTAACAACGTTTGATCTGATGTAATTTTCTGGAAATGATTTTCAGAATACTTTTCTTGAGTAAACATTTTCGGTAAAAAAGAACGTAGCATTTTGCAGTAGAATAAACAGTGAAACAGTGTGAACTGTTCGCCGCAAATACACTTGACATTTTTACAATATTTTGTTCTCAATGCGTTTAGCTGAATACGAAAACAAACAGCAACAATCGATCTCAAATGATACATAGAAGAATACTGCAATTTTTTACATACATTTTGAACGGTAAGTTTTATCAATTGTTGTGACACAAACTGTTCATCTGAATGTTCAAGAAATCGAGTCCATGAGGCTGATTCGAGCAAGTTGCAAGCTTCTTTTACGGAGGTATGAACATGTAATTCTATAGCATTATCAGCATTCTGGGCGCCTTGCTTAGCTGCTCTGTCAACTACTTCGTTGCCGTGAAGACCAACATGAGAAGGCACCCAGCATAAACTGATATCTGTACCTTTGACCCTTAAACGATGTATAAGATGATTTGCCTCAGTAATTAAATCAGGTCTTGTGTCGGCATTAAAAGACCGTAAGGCATGTAATACAGATTTTGAGTCAACAAAGAGAACTACTTTGAAAGACATGGGTTTAAGATTTACTAGATAATGCAATGCTTGATTAATAGCGACTAATTCCGCTGTAAAGATCGATAAGTTTGCCCCAACGAAAAATGACTTTTTTAACTTAAATTTTGGAACATAAAATGCTGCTCCAGCACATTTATTTTCTAAGACTGATCCATCGGTAAAAATGTGAAGGTGGGTACGGTATTTTTCATCGATGTGTTCTCTTGCTGTGGATATCGAAATGTTGACGTTTTCAGATTTCTTAGCGTCTGTATAATCAATATCAAAAGAGGCTTTTTGCATTTCACATGTAGGGATAGGCGTTGTTGATGGTGTCTCAGCTATTTCATCCATATTTATGTTAGACTGTTTGACCAAGTCAGATATGTAAGTTGAAACAGTCATTTGTGATGAAATGCTTTTTGCTCGCTTTGGAAAGTCAACATCAGACCTGATTTTAATTTCCTTACTCACAAAATTGTCCGTTTGTGAAGTAGTTCTAACTGCAAATTTTGCTGTCGCTAGCTCACGATAGTTGTTCAGAGGCAGAATTCCAGCAACTTTGTACGTTTCCAGATTAGAGGCATGAGTAGGGACACCTAGAGCAATTTTAATACTTTTGCAGTCTAAGCTTTGTATCTTCTTTAATAAATATTTTGGTGCACTGAAAAACACTTCTTGCGCATAGGATAATTTAGATCGTACAAGTGCTGTTGACAGATGAATTAGTATGTTCGTATCCATTCCCCAAGGTAATCGGCTTATTATCTTTAGAAAATTTAGGGCTTTTCTTGCTTTTGTTGAAATATAATCAAAATGGACATTCCAGTTTAATTTCGATGTCATAAAGACTCCCAGAAATTTTACAACCTGTTTGTAATGTAACACTTCACCAAGCAATCTGAAAGTAGGCAAGTTACTTAAAGTACCACCAGAATTAAATAGCATCATGTTAGTTTTTTCCGCTGACAACGACAGACCATTTTCTAACATATAGTTTCCAAGATTATCAAGATCAGATTGATACAATTTCCTAATGTAATTCTGTGCTCTCTGTGGAGTTGTCTTTTTTAAAGTAATATTCATCCAAATACATATATCATCAGCATACTGTGCCAAAACAACACGATTTGAGAGTGCTTTAGGAAGATCCTGTATAAGGATATTAAATAAAAGCGGTGCTATCACTGAACCTTGTGGAATTCCCATATCAAGATGTCGTGAAGTAGAATAACTAGTTCCCACTCTTGCCTGAATAGTTCTATTGGCTAAAAAAGACTTAATGTAATCATACATATTGCCAGATAAACCAATAGATTTCAGCTTGTACAATAAACGCGTATGCCAAACTTGATCGTAAGCTTTTTTCACATCAAAAAATGTAGCTAAAAGACTTTTTCTGCGGGCAAACTCTTTCTTGATGTGAGTGGTAAGTTTAACCAGGTGCTCAACTGTAGATCTCCCTTTTCTAAAACCAGCCTGATTTACTGGAATAACGTTATTTTTATCACAGGAATGTACAAGTCTGTTTAATACCAATTTTTCCAATAGTTTGCTCGTATGGGACGTTAAAGCAATAGGTCTGTAACTGTTTTTATTGTTTTTAGGCTTTCCTGCTTTTAATACTGGTATAACAACAGACGTTTGCCATAATTGTGGTATAGTTCCACCAGCCCAGCATTTCTGAAAAATTTTGTGTAATAAAATAATATAGTTTTCTGGAAGATGTTTAATCATTTCAGTTGAAACTGCATCAACACCTACCGAACTCCTTTTGTTGCGCAGAGACAAGATAGTGTTTTTTAACTCTTCTAAGGTGATTGGAGAATTAAACCAGAGATCATTTTGAGGTATTGGATCAGTGTAGATAGGGTTGTTAGCTGCCATTTCCCTGTAGTGTTTGCAGGTAGGAGTCAAACCATCTACTGTACTATTTTGGGCAAAAAGTTCCACAAAAGTTTCAGCTTTGTCCATGTCGGAAAGAAATTTGTGACTTGTATCAATCATTATTGGACACCTAGGTAAGTTGGCTCCATTTTTCATTTGATTCATTTTTGTCCATACTTTATGGAAATCCTTGAAATCTGAAATTTCTTTTGTGCAGTATGATGCCCAGTAATTTTTCTTTGCTTCAGCGATGATTTTATTACACTGGGTGTTAGCTTTTTTCATTTCCATATGATCTTCAGGTTTCCTGCTTTTGATGTAGATTTTGTATTTCTCTTTTTTATACTGAACTGCTTGCTCACATACCTCCGTCCACCAAACATTACCCAAACGGTTATGTGTGTGTGTGTGTGTGTGTGTGTGTGTGTGTGTGTGTGTGTGTGTGTGTGTGTGTGTGTGTGTGTGTGTGTGTGTGCGTGTGTTAGAGAGGCGGTGGGATGAGCCAGGGAGAGAGAGAAAGAGAGGGAGAGGAGAGAGAGAGAGAGAGAGAGAGAGAAAGAGAGAGAGAGAGAATTACATTCAGAGTACGTGGTGGTGATGGTGGTGATAGTGATGGTGATGGTGTTGGTGCTGTGCTGTTGAAGGGGTTGATGATTAATAATTATGACGTTGAAGCGGGTAATGACGATATATACGAGTAGCATACGTGCGTGTGTCGCTGTCATAATGATCGTCTGGTAAGCTGTGTGCTTATCATGTGTTTAGATATACATACCTGTATTCACCGCAGCCCCGCGTGACAAAACCAATATAACCTCTGTAGATTTTGCTGTTGTTGTTGTTATTGTTGTTGTTGGTTTATTTTTTATTTTTATTTTTCTTTCCTGGACTGCAAATCCCTCGTGCATTCAGATATATACGATTGGGCTTTAGGTGTATGGCCAATTGTTTTGTTTTGTTTTGTTCTGTTTTGTTATGTTTTGTTTTTGGTCTGTTTTGTTTTGTTTTGTTCTGTTTTGTTCTGTTGTGTTTTGTTTTGTTCTGTTTTGTTTTGTTCTGTTTTGTTTTGTTCTGTTTATCTTGCCATTAAGGCAGTCATGCTCGGTTTTTGAGTGTGTGCAAGCTAGTTGTTTTCATGTTCCCATGAGCTACCAAACACTAATTGCCTTGGGGATTCAGACATTTGCCTTTATACTGACCTGGGAGATCGGAAGAAAATCTCCACCCTTTATCCACCAGGTAGAGGTATTCAGGCGGATGGAACCCACCACCTTCCGACTGGAAGACTACGCCCACTTCGCTCTCGTTATATGCCACAAACGTGTGGGATAAACCCTTTGATACCTCTTTGTGTACATGTATGAACAGGTCTGGTTCCAGAACAAGAGATCCAAAGAGCGGCGTATGAAGCAATTGAAGTCCACAGCAGATGGAGGGCGTGTACACTTTATGTCTCCGAGTCCTCTGGAACGGATGGTACATGGCCAGATGGACACTTTTGGTCTGCCGAGATCTTTGGGCTTCCGGCCTACTGGCCAGTTTGGTAAGGGGTTTTCTTTTTTCGTTCACTGCACATAAACAATTTTTGTATAGCGCTTTTCTCCAAACCCATTTCGACTTACTGCACGTTACTCCATCGATCTTTGTACTGGAACACGGAAAATTCAAGCTGTTAGACGAGCTGATGGTGTCTCGTCATGTTGTTGCACAGTCTGCATCTTTGACTGACATGCATGTTGAGTGTCTTCCTATTTCGAGAACCCAGCCATTGACATGACTTACATGATTTTTAGTGTGCATATTTGATATTGTGTGTGTAAATTACCCACAAACGGGGTGTTTAGGCTCTGGCAGATATGCACACATGTTGACCTGGATCTGGGAAAAATCACTCTTTGACAACTAGATGGATCGAACCTGAGACTTTGTGATTGGAAGTCTGGTGGTCTGGATGAAAAATGACATTTGCACGAAGTCTTCTTTCTTGCCCCAGAGCTGTTCTTCTAGAGTTACTCCATTTGACCACAGCTCGTTTTATTCATCTGTAAACAAAACTATAGAACCTGCTCTGGAGGCTGTGGGCCTGTTTGGCATGGACGTTCATCTGTGTTGGACAGCCACGCTCGGCACATATGCTGGAGTGGACGGCAGTGTCCTTTCCTCAGACTGAAGCTTGTGATCTAGCGTGTTGTTGCTGCTTATGGATGAAATCCGTTCTGTTGTGTTCAGGATGGAGCTTTTTTCATGATTGTTGACGCTTACTTCCATAATATATCCTGGCGTCAAACAGGCCCGAGAGATATAGAATTTGAGCAACACTTTCAATGTGCTGAGGGTGATCAGGGGAAAAATTTGTGGAAAGATTGTCTCTTATGTATGTAAGATAATTGCTATGCTTGTCTGCATGGATTGAAATAATGGAGTTTGCGTTTGTTTGTCAATAGGTTGTGTGTATATGCATATGTATAAAATGAACACATTTTTTTAAATCTATAAACTTGATGGAAAATGACTGTGTGGTTCCATTCTTCACAATAAGCCTGACAGCTTGCTCAACTCAAATAGAGGAACCTGTCATGGCCAAAAAATCCCACAAAGACTTTCTTGGACTGATGCCAACTAGAACCTACTGCCCAGTCTGTACTTTGTAAGCGCTAACCATTTCTCCACCCTGATCATCTATCATGATTGTTCTTAAATGGTCTTCAGACTCCATCAACGTAAAGCATCAGGTTGGTTTTGTCCCCTAGCTCTGAGGTCATAGGGGAATGAGGTGGTATTAATTCTCGAGTTCAGGATGATGCGGGGAGTGCCCAGATCCTCTCTTTCGCTGCTTTACCTTTCCCTTAACTGCGAAGAAAGGCAGGTATCAACCCATTCATAGCTGGATACGCTGTAGGCCACAGACACATAGAGTAAAGTTCCACGAAAATGATTCGCACCACTGTAGGCAGATCAAGCCTGACTCGTAAAAAAATAAAAAAGACACTGAAGTGTGGCGTGATTCCTTTGGGTGTCCACTTATTATGGGGTCTAGCAAGTGCAGACATATCCGAAAAGTGTTACGCGTTTCTGAACAAACTGAAACCGGGTTGATAAATTATATTCATATTCATATTCATACCATATTCATGTTCATTTTCATTTTCATATTCATATTCATTTCTTTTATCACATTGGATTTATCATATGAAACTCAGGCTGCTCTTCCCTTTGAGAAGCACGTCACCGTAGTGCAGCGCAACCCAATTTGTTTTTACCAAACCAGTACTCAAAAAGCAGTACCAAAGCCTTGAAAGAAAGATCACAGGCTGTAAGATGAGATGTCTCAGAAGAGCTGTTGGAAAGGATTATGTTGTTTAATGTCTGTTCACATTAGTGATTTTAGACACCAAACAACAACAAGTGGATGAACAAAAGAAAGGCTTTAAGGAGTATGAAGCTGAGAATCAAGCAGATCGTGTTTTTACGTTATAATAATCGTCCAGCAGATGGTCTGAGAACTTAATGAACAATCCGTTCAAGATCATTACTTTAGATGAAATAGAATAGCTCATGTCATAACGCAGAAGAAAAATCCAAATTGCCGTTTCTTTTCACCGTAAGAAAAATAAGGATATTCAGAGAATAGGTGGTAGATATGCATTGCTTGAAATCAAATGTAAACCTTTTCTGTGTATTTTGTCTTCTTAGAGTTGAAACTTGGTTTGTGTATCAAGGACACCAGCTGTCTGGAGCACTGAACAATAACACACTGAACAATAACACACTGAACAATAACACACTGAACAATAACACACTGAAAAATAACACTACTGGTATAAGCAGAGCTTTTGCACAGTAGGCAAGACCAAAAAAAAAGACAATAATAGTAATAACAAAAAAAATATCAACAACAACAATAACAACAATAATAATAGTAACAACAACAACAATAATGATTACAATAATGATAATGATGATGATGATGATGATGATGATGATGGTAGTAATAATATAATGCGCCAAATCTCGATACAAAAATCAAGCCAGAGTGCGATCAAAATTCCGGACATGATTGGAGACGAAGAAGATCCAAGAGATGGTCCAAGAATCAAACACATCTGCCGACCATGACATCACACAACATCTGCCGACCATGACATCACACAACATCTGCCGACCATGACATCACACAACATCTGCCGACCATGACATCACACAACATCTGCCGACCATGACATCACACAACATCTGCCGACCATGACATCACACAACATCTGCCGACCATGACATCACACAACATCTGCCGACCATGACATCACACAACATCTGCCGACCATGACATCACACAACATCTGCCGACCATGACATCACACAACATCTGCCGACCATGACATCATACAACGTCTGCTGACCATGACATCACACAACATTTGCCGACCATGACATCACACACCAGCGGATCAAGTGGTTTGACCATAATACAAGTATGCCAGCCAAGACTTACAACAGCAGGCTTCAGAGTCACAACAAAAACCATGGCGATGCTGAATGACAGACACATTTCATACTTACAACATAAATATACGCCAGGTTTCCCGTCTAACGGCGGACTGACAGCTTCGTCTGCACAAGCACCTCCCGGTACAGCAATGGAGAGAAGTAAATACAGTATGATCGGTTTGTGTTTATTTTTTCCATGCGTACATTTGTGTGTACCTATCTTGTCTTTATGATGATAATAGTCTAACAATAATTTG
The DNA here is from genome assembly GCA_030674185.1 of Monoplex corrugatus. Taxonomy (NCBI): domain Eukaryota; kingdom Metazoa; phylum Mollusca; class Gastropoda; order Littorinimorpha; family Ranellidae; genus Monoplex; species Monoplex corrugatus. Next base: position 85,982,402 of record CM060315.1, read on the forward strand.
TTCACAATAATTCAAGCGGTCCATTGTAAAACAGGCTCGTTGCACTCTACAGGAATGGTGCATTAACTTTTACATCAAATAAAAACACATACTGACAAAGCATGAAACGAAAATAAGTACAAACAGAAGGACCAAACATTGAGATAATAAAAACAACACAAGTTTTCACATATTCACAAATAATGCGTGTGTATCCTTGCACATACACACACACACACACACACACACACAACACACACACACACACACACACACACACACACACACACACACACACACACACACACACACACACACATACACACACACAGTGAGAGAGAGAGAGAGAAAGAGAATCAGAATCAGAAATTTATTCAGTAAGGCCAAAGCCCCATTTGAAGGGGTGTGAATACATGGTGTTCGTCTGTCGTCGTCGACAATGACCACGGCTTCATGAAGTTGCTTTGAGTCAGTGTGTCCGGAGGTGACTGATCAATCCGATCCGGGCACAGAAGTAACGTCCACAGTTTGGACATCGATGGTCGGTTACTGTGGTTGAAGGGTTTGCAGCCCTAGCTTTCCGTGCAGCTCGTTTTTCTTGTGCAGATTGGATACGAGACACTTCTGAAGTGGTACATCCGGTTTTGATTCTTCTACGCCAGACTGTACGGTCGAGGGCAAGGTTTTCCCAATTCTCCCAGTCTATGTTGAGGGACTTTAGCGATGCCTTCAAGCTGTCTTTAAACCGTTTTCTCTGGCCTCCAACTGTTCTCTTGCCAGACGCTAGTTCCCCGTAGAGGAGTTGCTTCGGAATTCTGGTGTCAGACATCAGGTACACATGGCCAGCCCAGCGAACTTGACTCTTTTGAAGTAAAGTGTGGATGGAGGGGAGATTGGCTCTCTCTAGTACTTCTGTATCAGGGATCTTCTCTTGCCATCGGATATTGAGAATCTTTCTGAGGCTTTTGGTGTGAAAATGATTCAATTTCCTTGCGTGACTACTGTAAACAGTCCAGGTCTCATTGCCGTAGAGGAGAGTGGTGAATATATGGTAAGCATTATACAAACCCAGAATAGCCGTTCTTGGATAATGCATGCTTCAAATATTTTGACATGATTACAATATAGGACTCACAGTCAAACTTCAATAATACAGTAGGAACAATATAAATAGATTTAACAGACACATCACAAGAATTTGTGTAAACACACCATAAACATTATATAAACATAGAATATAATACATAATCTCTCTTGGATAATGCATACTTCAAATATTTCGAAATGATTACAATATAGGATTCACAGTCAAACTTTAGTAATGCAATAGGAACATATAGATAGGTTTAACAGACACACATCACAAGAATTTGTGTGAACACATCATAAACATTATATAAACAGAATATAAAACATAATCGTTCTTGAATAATGCATACTTCAAATATTTCGAATGATTACAATATAGGATCACAGTCAAACTTCAGTAATGCAATAGGAACATATAAATAGGTTTAACAGACATACATCACACAAATTTAACTTTATAATACGGCAAACTCTCTTCTTTTAAAAGCTTTGTAACGTATGTTGCCAAATGTCTAATTGTACGCTCATTTTTTGAAGCCATGAAATCTGAAATCATTTGGTTTATAGTAGTAGGCCTACTTGGGCTGAATTAACAGGCGTCTCAGATCCTCAAGGGCTGGACAACATAGATTAAAGTGAATTTCATTTTCAGTAACACTGTTACATAATGGACATTTCGTTGCCTCTTGATCACGTCTTTTGTATCTTAGTCTATGCACTGATAAGTCAGACAAACCAAACCTAAATCTTGTGAACACATATCTAACAAATCTGTTAAAGTCCATCAACAAGTATACTTCTACCTCATGTGACTGTTTAAACTTTCTATATTATTAATATGAACATCCCAATTTTGCCATCTGCAATCAACTAATCTTTGTTTGAAAGTTTTTATAAAAGACTTTATACAACCCACACCCTGATTTTCCCAGACGTACGAAAAACCGTACGTATTTAATATGTCATGGACGTTTGAGGCCCAATTTATTTTTCCTCTGTTGGCTAATTTAATAGCATTTTATATGCCTTATACGGCAGTCTCTCTTCACTCATTCTCGTTAGTTTTAGCCAATATCGAATACAATAAACGCTTGAGTTTATAGTTAAGGGAAATCTTGCTGACTCACCATAAATGAAATCGTTTGGTGTTCTAATGTTGACCCCTAAGTATTTTTTCAACATAAACAATTGACCTTCAACACTAAGCCGCTTTCTCTAAACCCCATATTTCTGAACCATACAATACAATTGGTTAAACTTAAATATCAAACAATTTCAAAAATAATTTTAACGAATTACTATTTAGTTTATTTAGTTAACTTAGAATACTGAAGGCAGCTCGTTTTGCTCTACTTGCTAAATCTTGACATGCATAACTAAAACTAAGTCTTGTTGAGAGCAACATTCCTAAATACCGATATGAGTTTACAACAGCCATCCTTGTATTGTTATAGAACCATTTCTCAGTATTCGCTAAAAATCCTCATTTCCTAAATACCATTACATTACTTATATCCATGTTTACCTTAAGTTGTAACTTACAAGCTGCTCTGTAGAGGTGTTTAGTTGTGTCTGTAGACCAACTGCAGTTTCTGATAATAAAACAATGTCAACAGCAAACAATAGGATAAATAATTCGATCAATTCATTATTAAGGTTTGCGCCATGTCTGCCATTATTAATTATTTCGAGAGCAAGTTCATTTATATAACAAAGAAAAAAGAATGGGACTACACACATCACCTTGTTTCACTCCATTTGTACACGTAATGCAACTAGTCAACTGTGTACCACATCGTCCTCTTGCTTTCACAGAAGCATACATACTTTTGATACATCTATATATCTTACCTTTAATACCATTCTTTAACAGTATAGGCCACAGAAGTTTTCTTGAAATTGAATCAAACGTCTTTTCGAAGTCAATGAAAGCCACATACAGTTTTCTATTAAAGGTAAATTATTTCTGGATTATTGCCAGTAACATGAACATGTGATCAATTGTTGAATAATTCTTTTTAAAACGTGCCTGGTATTCGCCTGTTATATTGTTGTGGTCAGACCATTCCTGTAACCTTGAATTGACAACGGAGCTGTACAGTTTGCTGCTGCTGTTACTCAAAGAAATGCCTCTGTAGTTATTAGGATCATTGACGTTTCCCTTTTTAAATAAAGGAAGAATGATGGATTCTGTCCAGTTATCGGGATATTGACCAGTATTGAATAAAACATTGAAAATTTCGACTAGGAAATTCACCACCTCATCTCCTCCTCCATTTTTCAAGAGCTCCCCAAGTATACAATCTGGTCCTGCTGCTTTTCCACATTTCAATTTTCTTAATGATAATAAAACTTCTTCTTTTCAAATAGGGCGATTTAAAGCATCATCATTATCATCATCATTACCATCTGAAACATCCCTGTCAACACTATCGTAACCATCAACATCATCAAAGCCACCACCATTATCATCACCACCACAGTTATCACCATCATCACAATCAAAGTCATCAAAACACGACCAGCGACATCGCTGTTAACAACAACACTCTCACGGGGATAATTCACTTTGTCAAGGACACCTTTGAAATGCTGAAACCAATTCTGAACAGTAATCATGTTAGGTTGAAATATCATTTTACTAGAAATTTTACGCATGTAGTGCCAGAATATTTTTCTGGTTATCCACATACATCGTAAGATTATTTAAAATTACATTATTGTGCTCCTTTCTTTTTCTGTGTAACAAATGTTTATACTCCCTTCTAATCTGACAAGACTTGGCTCTATCTTCAGACTTTAACGACTTTTTAAACAGCTTCGACTGTCTTCTGACTGTCCGCCTAAGAGCTTTACATTCATCATCATACCATTCTTCCGACTTCTGATTGATACAAATTTTCTTTTTCATACATTCAGCTTGCTGTCTTATACAACAATTGAATAGTTCAAGCGCTTCATTGACACCAGCATCTATTAATTCAGTAGCATGGTGAACTGTTTGCTCCGTTTCTATAGAACGAATATTGTCATAATATTGTTGGGCATAATCAGAATTCCATAATTATTTTTCGATGCACATTTTCTTTTTGTCACTGCCGACTTCTGTGTCGACCTTATGTAGTTCTTGGTATCAAAACAAAATTCTATAGGTTGATGTTGAGAGTCTATTATTTCAGAAACTTTGAGAGTCTATCATTTCAGAAACTTCCAGTCTACAGCATTTTTGAACTGTAGTAAATCCATTTTCAGAAGTTAAAAAATAATCGTTCACACTGCTGCCTGTGTCTGAAATGAATGTGTAACGACCATGAAGGTCGCCATTACATACTCCATTCAAAATAAACAAGTCAAAAGCAACACATCGATTCAACAGCATTTTGCCATACAAATTTAGTACTGAATCTTCTGACTGTCTTGTCAGATTTACATTTTCATTTTCTTTACTAAAAATAGGCATATCAAACTGACTACAACTGACAGGAAATATCTTTGATGTCCTGGCATTTAAATCTCCACTTAGCAGAATAGCAACATCATCAATTGACATCAATTTTTCCGCTAATACATCTTCTAAACACACAATACCATTTTCAACATCAAAAGTCGTATAATAAGAATTGATGGGAGGAATATACACACAGATGAAGTATACTTTTTTCAAAACCAAACAGTTTTATCGAGCAAAAAACACAACATATTATCTTGGTCGTATTTAAGTTCTTTAACGTACGGAATCAAATCAGTTTTAATTAAACAAACCACACACCCTGATCGCCTACTTTGTTTTGACAACTTCAAAGCTGGTTTACAAAATATTGTATATTTTGGAAATAAATGGCTTTCTAGGTATTCCACGAAAGTTCCACAATACAAACAATGTCAAAAGAGGTAATATAATTGATAAATTATTTAAGCGTCAGACAGACAGAGAGAAAGAGAGAGAGAAAGAGAGAGAGAGAGAGAAAGAGAGAGAGAGAGAAACTTGGTCAAAGGTCATATGCTTACAGGTTGGGTTTACCTGAGCTCAATATCCCCCCCCCTCCCTATCTCTCTCTCTTTTTCTCTCTGTCTGTCTGTCTCTCTCTCTCTATCTGTCTGTCTCTCTGTCTCGCTCTCTCTCTCTCTCCCTCCCCGCTCTCTCTTCCTGTGCTTTTTAGAAAATAAAAATAATTGGATGATTCATTTGTTTCCAGAAAATGGACGGCATATCTACCTGGGGTTCCCACGAAGCTGTAACGAGTTTTGTAATGGAGGGGTGGCACCTTGTCAGACTGGTAAGCTTCAAGGTCTTGACGTACATGTATATGTTGACAGTCCAAAAATGCACACTGTGCAAAAATACAATGGGTGTGACTGCCAGAGTTCTGTGTTCTGATTATTATGTCAGGGTCAATGAGCGAAGATGACTTTGGAGAACATCGCTTTGCAAGAATGATTTTTGATGATCATTATAATGATGGCATCTCCCATCGATCCGACAAATAAGCGTACTGGTCCTTTTTCGCCCACTTTGGAATTTTATGGGATAAACGACCTGAGAGGAACGGAATGGGAAGAGGTTCTGTGGAGTTGGTTTGTGCTTCCACTGGCTCCTCTTCTCTTGAACAGCAACTGTTCTTCGCTGTTCAAATGCGCCCTGCGTGCACTGCTGCTGTTGTGGAATGTTTCTTCCCAGGTGATGGTGTTGTAGCCACAAATGATGCGGTTGGCGTCCGTTGCTTCTTTGTATCGCTTTAGGGATTTTTTCCAGGCCACGGTATCCTTGCTTCAGCTCTACATACAGAAGCGTCTTTGGGGTGCGGTTGTCTTCCATACAGACAATGTATCCCGACCAAGGAGGCTGGCGTTTCATGAGCAGGTGCTTTATTCTTGGAAAGATTCACTTCTTCAGAACTTGAAGGTTAGATGCTCGAACTTTAAGTTGCAAATACTACACAGACATCTTTCGTGGAGCCGTTCCAGCCATTGGACGTCCTTGCAGTAGGTATCCAGATATAGCAGGAAACTTAAGACTACTGTTCTGTACACAGCCATCTCTGTGACAAGCCTGATGCCATGATTTTGTCACAACCTCTTGGCCAACCTTCCAAACGCAGAGTTAGTCTTTGAAGTGTGCATACCTCATGAGAATCTAGAGATCCATTACTGTTCACTGTACTGCGCTAGTAGCAGATTTCATGATTTCCCGTATGCTTACGGAGAAGAAAATCTTGGAGAGATGGGCTGAACATTTTGAACAGCCGCCCTGCCGCAATTAACAATGAGGCAATCGCTCGTCTACCCTAGGTGGAGACCAAACAGGACCTTGACAACTTTCTCACAGAAGAAGAAGTCAATTCAAGAAAGCCATCAACCAACTCTCCCGTGGCAAAGCACCAGGATCACGTGCTATTCCTGCTGAAGTGTACAAACAGGGAGCCCAGCCAAAATTCAGATCCTAACTGAACTTTTCCAGTCCATTTGGAAAAACAACTGAAGAATGCTAGTATAATCCATATCTACAAGAGGAAAGGCAATCGCCAGTCCTGCGATAACCACAGAGGTATCTCACTACTGTCAATGACAGGAAAGATCCTGGCTTGCATCCTGCTCAACCGCCTCCTTCAACATCTTGAATAAGGTCTTCTCCTAGAAAGCCAGTGTGAATTCCGAGCAGAACGAGGCACTGCCGACATGATATTTGCGATACGCCAACTTCAGGACAAATGCCAAGAGCAGCACAGCGACCTTTGCATGACCTCTGTCGATCTGACCAAGGCCTTCGATACGTAGCAGAGATGGCCCATGGAAGAGAATGAAAAAGTTCGGATGTCCCAGCAAATTCATCACTATCGTCCGTCAATTCCACGATGGCATGATGGCGAAAGTACTGGATATGGGGAAGAGTCGCAACTCTTCCCAGTGACAAACGGCGTCAAACAAGGTTGCGTTCTGGCTCCTAACTCTTCTGCATGGTATTTTCAGCCATGCTGACAGATGCCTTTGGTGATTGCCAGGACGGGATGCAGGTCAGATATAGGACTGACGGTGGTTTGTTTAACTCTAAAGGCTTGAAAGCCGTTACCAAGCTGAAGAATACCATCATCAGAGATTTTCTGTTTGCTGATGACTGTGCCCTCAGCGGCTGTACAGACCACTTCTCAAAAGCCTGTGACAACTTTGGTCTCACCAGTAACACCAAAAAGACCAAGGTTATGTACCAGCCTGCGCCCAGCAAACCCTATCAAGAAGCACACATCACGGTAAACGGGCAGAGCCTACAGGCAACAGGTGATTTCACCTATCTAGGCAGCTTACTGTCACGTGCGGTGGACATAGACGAGGAAATAAACAACAGGATCGCCAAGGCCAGTATTGACTCCAAAGGAATGTCTGAGAACGAAGAGGACTCAGTCTTACCACCAAACTGAAGGTTTAACACTCTCCTCTACGCCAGTGAAACCTGGACAATCTACAGCAGGCATGCCTGACAGCTCAGTCACATCCACCTGACCTGTCTCCGCAGACTCCTCTATATCACGTGACAAGACAAAGATCCCGGACACAAAAGTTCTGGAACGAGACGGCAGAAGGCCCAAGTAAGATGGGCCAGACATTGTGATGAGAATGTCTAAAAATCGACTACCAAAACAACTTATGTATGGACAGCTGAACCAGGGGAAGTGCTCAGTTGGTCGCCAAAAGAAGTGCTTAAAGATTGCTTCAAAGTATCTATCAACGACCTCGGCATAGACCCCAATACCTGGGAGACGCTCACACTAGCTCGACCGAGCTGGTGAGGCAAGCTGACCATTGGAGCAAGAGCAACAAACAGAGAGAAGACGTACAACAGAAGCTCGTAGAAAACGAGAAGAGCACAAGGTGCGAGCGGCTTCCAATTCTGCAGTTGCACCAACCCACGTTTGCCCTATGTGCGGGTGAGCCTTCCTGGCCCGATCGCCTCACCAGCCACTTCCAGGCCCACAATCGCCAATCCTCCGGACAAAATTGAAGTCGTAGTTTTCTTCACAATGAAGGACGAACAACAGTAACAATCAATAAATCAGGTCATCATCTCAGGTAAACATTTATGTATTCATCCATCTATCCATCCTTTACGGTTATCTATTCATCCATCCATTAGTTGATGAAACAAGAAATCAATCACTGATTGACCAACCACTAACCAACCGATCAATTGATTAGTCACTCAGGTAATTTATGTATCCCTTCATCCTTCGTTCATCCCATCCATCACTCAACCAACCAACCAACAACCAACCATCAAAATACTCAAATAACCACCTCACCCACCAACCAACCATCCAACCAACCAACCAACCAACTATCCAACCAACCAACCAACCAACTAACCAACCAACAACCAACCAAATAACCAACCAACACCAACCAACCAACCAAAACCAACCCAACAACCAACACAACCAACCAACCAGCCAACCAACCAACCAACCAACCAATCAATCAATCAAATCAATCAATCGGTCGGTTGGTCGGTCAGTGTGAGTCAATTTATCAAGGAATCACCCAATGAAGCTACTATCTATTCATCTCTCCATCCATTCATCCATCCAGTCTGTTAACTGATTTTTTTGTCCCTACTATCTTAAATATTCTGTCTTTTTATCCATCCGTTCACCCACCCACCACCCAATCATCCAATCATTCATCCATCTATCCATCCGTCTATTACATCTACGCATTAGTTTGAAATATTTGTGTTCATTACTCCTTATCACGTTCTTTTTTGCGGACAGGTGTTTACACATGGTAATGCCTCTGTGTGATGCATCCTCCCAACTATTGCTGATGCTGTACAAGAATTAAACTGAAGCCCGTCGTGCTTGACGTTGAGGATTCACTTCCACGATTTTGCTGTAATACGTTTGCTATGTAATGCTGAAAGCAAAAGGTTTCTGATGGTGCCGACACGCTGGAGAATGTGCTTTCAGTTTTACTGCACCATCTTTGTGGAACTCACAACCAGATGATCCTAGAGACCCGTCCCACCACCATACCCCTTTTGATTTCAAGTCGCCGTAGGGGTAGTGCTCAGCGCAACGGACTACCGACTGAAGGTTGTGGGTTTGAATCCGCATCAGTGCTTTCAAAACCGTTGTGGGACTTTTCAGCTCCAACCAACCCAGAGCCGAGTGTGCTATCGGCTCAGTGGAAAGATTGGGACCACGTAGTGGAGTCACATCTACTTACACAGATGTGTCTTTGAGGGTCTTCTGATCAACACCGCAGGTGTTTGTATCTGCCGGGTGGAGTTGACGGAGGCTACATTATGAGAGAAAGCGTAGAGTCAGCCCTGTCACGCGGTCTGAATCCTGAATGGAAGTCCATAACATCATGTTAAATTATCTTCAACATCATCATCATTATCGCACTGTAGAAACTGTCCCAGCTTCCGGCCATAAAGATAGTGTAGAAAGTGGAACCAAAAGCTCAGACACAAAGTGTGATGATCCAAAAATAAAAAAAAAAAAAAAAAATCTTAAGTGTTCACGCAGACCTTCCATTGTTGACAGTATGCACGTAAACTACTGCTTCACCAATATGTTTTGTCGTTACTAATGATCATTTGGCATTGCTTGAACATTCATGTATATCATCATCATCATGTGCCCTGTTACATCGTGTTGGCGGCCTCCATACGAATCTATCTCCTGTCGCTGTAAGTACGCCTCACACCCTCTATGTCTTCTGCCACCCTGCAAGTCCGTCCAATATTTTCTCCCTGGGTCTACCTGGTGTTCTCTTTCCCTCCAGCTTTCCTCATAAAATGTCCAGTAAATGTTGCTTGTCTTTTCCTAATCTTGTTTATTAATGATCTTATTGTGTCAAGACAGTCTTGTTTGTTTTCTTTGCTGTCCATGCTGTCAAACATTCTTCTTAGAAACCACATCTCGGCTGCCTCAATTTTGTTCTAACTTTGCGTGTTCACTGTCCACGTCTCCACAACCGTATAACAGCATCGGTTCTATGTAGCATTGAAGAACTCATTGCTGTTGTTTGTTCCCAGTATATATTTCTGATTATTCGTAGATGTTTCTCATCAATATTGAGACTTTGCAGTTGGTTGATCAATTCATCGTGTCTTACCCGATCACAATACATATAAATCCTTAGTCAACTCGATTGACCTTAGTTCTTAGAATGTAGAGTAAGCCCTGTTATGCAGGTCTGATTTTGTGGAAGGGAAACGATCTATTAATGTCATATTAATAGATCCTTTCCCTTCCACAAATCCACACTGTTCTTCTGCTGTTTCTCTTTTGATTCTGTTCCTTGTCCTCATCAGGATTATTCTTTATAGGGATTTTGTTACATAACTCAATAAGCTGATTGTACGTTGGAGTTCGCATTCAATAGCCTCTGTTTTTTTGGAAGTGCAATGAAAATTGATTTTGACATTCTTTGGGGATTTTTCCGGTGTCATAAATTTTTATTTAGGACTACTGTTATTTTTTCAGTACCGAATTCTTCCAGGGCTTCAATCATTTCTATAGGAATATTGTCTGGTCAATCGAGGTGAATAAGGATTTATGTTTATGCTTTGTTGACCATACCAAGGCTTTCGATCGGGAAAGACATGAAGAATTGATCAACCAACTAGAAAGACTCAGTATTGATGGAAAAGATCTACGAATAATCAGAAATATGTATTGGGAACAAACAATAAAAAACGATGTAAGCTCTTTCCAAAACATCAAAAGAGGAGTCAGACAGGATTGTGTTTTGTCACCAGATCTGTTTTCACTGTACAGCGAAAACATCATGCGAAACCTAGAGGAAGACCCTGGATTAAAGGTTGGAGGAAAAATGATAAACAACATTCGATACGCAGATGACACCGTGCTAATTGCAGAAAATGAAAGGGACCTACAAAACCTTGTGAATATACTAGAAATAGAAAGCAAAGGTAAGGGGTTGGAACTAAACAGCAGGAAGACTGAAGTCATGGTGATCAGTAAAAAAACATGAAATACCCTCATGCAAAATAACAGCAAACGGCACAACCTTGACACAGGTTAATAAGTTTAAATACCTGGGAACGATCATTTCACCAGACGGCAGATGCACATCAGAAATAGCCAGCAGAATCGGCCAAGCCAAAACAGCATTCAAGAAGATGACAAGCATTCTTACCAACAAATGCCTATCAATTAATATCAGGAAGAGAGTTCTGGAATGTTATATAGAACCTATACTGTTGTACGGTTGCGAGACGTGGACAGTCAACAAGCAAAGCCAGAACAAGATTGAGGCAGCCGAGATGTGGAAGAGTTCCAGCAGACACAAGTAGATCATTCATAAGGAAGATTAGGAAAAGGCAGGCAACATTCATAGGCCATTTTATGAAAAAAAGGGTAATTGGAACACCTGGTCACAACGGGAAAGCTGGAGGGAAGGAGAACACCGGGTAGACCCAGGGAGAAGATACTAGACGGACTTGCAGAGTGGCTGAAGACAGGGAGGGTGGAAGAGATGCTTGAGGCAACAAGAGATAGAGACAGATGGAAGTCCATAATCGCCAACGCCATGCGGCAAGGCACCTGATGATGATGATAATGATTGTCTGGTCCTGGGCATGTGTGGTTATTGTTTTGATTTGTTGTTTTTCCCCTCAATTTTCCTCTAAATAATAAATCGCTGAGTTTGTATTATCAGCAGTGTTTATGTCAGTATGCAGCAATGTGCTATTCTACTGTGGGTCGTTTACTAAACCAGTAAGTCATTTGATATAAAGTATTAAAACAAAGGACAATGTGATTGTGTGTCATTTCTCTCTCTCTCAACAAGAACAACAAAAACTCACGTCGCCATAGTGTAGGCCCAAGTCTGTGTGTGTGTGTGTGTGTGTGTGTGTGTGTGTGTGTGTGTGTGTGTGTGTGTGTGTGTGGTGTGGTGTAGGCGTGCGTGAGTGCTACGTGTGTGTGCGTGTGTGTGTCTCCCTACAGGCAAAATGCCGTGGAGGGTCAATATGTGGACTTAGTGATTATACTACATACAAACACAGCACTAACAGACGGTGACTACGAGCGTATCACAGAAGAGCTGACACTGATGTTGAGACACTTGAATGGCTCAAACAGTCATGTTAAGTTGGGCTTCATTGTGTGTTTGATTCACAGATCCATGTAAAGTTCATGTTGAAAGACTTAAGCAACATCTCTGAGAACGATGTCAAAAATTTCATGGGGACCTCTTCGAGGGGCAGCAACATTGCTGGAGCTCTTTATGCAAGTGATGGAACTTTCTTTTTCTGTCTGTCTCTCTCATGTTGAAGGATATATGACGACACAGCTACGAATGCAAACAAGTTTTAAGTAACTACCTTTATATAAAATGTAATAGGCTGATGCACTCGAAGAACAATGTAATAATGTGACAAGAGAGTAACCGAAAGTAAAATACTACTCTCTACTGATGTTTATGAAGTTCAGGGTTTCGTTTCTGAAACTATTCATCTGACTGAAAAAGTCATATATTCCATGCAAAGCTTTCAAGACGTTCCATTGCACACATTAACACTGGTATGTTGAGACTGGCAGATATACATTCTTTAATCAAACTGGAGTAAAATGTATGAAATCGAAAATACATGAAATTAGTCCAGTTGCCATGACAACATGTTATACGTTTGCTTATTTCAGTCAGAAACATGATCTGTTTCTTATACAACACAAATTTAGGGAAACCAACTGAGTTTCCAGAATGCAGAAACGTAGACGTTTAAATAAGTTACCACTTCAAGTCCTTGGGAGTACGAGTAATCGTCTCATATGAAGGCTCAGAACCAGAAGTTCTTAGCATAGAAACACAGACAAGAGCGGTTGTCACTTGACTCCAATTCATCTAGAATAACTTCGATTTAAAATCAGACCTATGCGTTTCCTTGCCATGTCTTTTTTCATGTCATCATAATCATCAAGTGCCTTGCCACATGGCGTTGGCGATCACGGCCCTCCATATGCATCTGTCCCTTGTTGCCACAAGCACATCTTCCACCCTCTTTGTCCTCAGCCACTCTGCAAGTTTTTTTTAAAGATTAACCAAGGATTATAACACTTCAGAGTCACGTAGGAGTTATCTCCCATGTAAAATTTCTCAAAATCCAACATAGTCTGCGCTACCCATTCAGCTAGCATAGAAGCAGCCACAAAGCACAAAGCTGTAAGCTCAGAACATTCCCCAATAAAGAAATGCCCAGGCCTACCTTTATACCCCACAACTACACCTACACACAACTATGAGGGAGGAGAGAAATGCACACAACATACTGGTCTCATGTTCAAGATTACCAGTCTTTAATTCTTCAATTGACCAAACACACACACATAGACAGGACAGAACATGTACAGGGTTGCTTCCAAGGCATATAGGTAACACTAAAGGAAATAAGAGGGAAGAAGGCAGAATTTTTTAAGATTAACAAAGCATTGTAACTCTTGAGAGTCACGTAGGAGTTATCTCCCATGTTGTAGGATTTCTCAAAACCAACATAGTTTGTGCTACCTATTCAGCTAGCATAGAAGTAGCCACAAAGCACAAAACTGTCAGCTCAGAACATTCCCCAATAAAGCAATGCCCAGACTTACCTTTATACCCCACAACTACACCTGCAGACAACTATGAGGGAGGAGAGAAATGCACACAACATATTGGTCTCATGTTCAAGATTGACATAGTCTTTTATTCTTGAACTGACCAAACACACACACAGAGACAAGACCGAACAAATACAGGATTACTTCCAAGGTATAAAATTACACTAAAGGAAATAAGAGGAAAGAAGGGAGAATTTTTTAAGATTAACCAAGGATTATAAGTCTTGAGAGTCACGTAGGAGTTATCTCCCATGTTGTAGAATTTCTCAAAATCCAACGTAGTTTGCGCTACCCATTCAGGTAACATAGAAGCAGCCACAGAGCACAAAACTGTAAGCTCAGAACATTCCCCAATAAAGGAATGCCCAAGCCTACCTTTATACACCACAACCACACCTACAACTGTGAGGGAGGAGAGAAATGCACACAACATACTGGTCTCATGTTCAAGATTGACATAGTCTTTTATTCTTGAACTGACCAAACACACACACATAGACAAGACAGAACATATACATGGTTGCTTCCAAGGCATATGGGTAACACTATAGGAAGCAAGAGGGAAGTCTTTCTCTCTCTGTCTCTCGGTCTCTCTCTGTCTCTTTCTGTCCATCTGTATGTCTCTCTCTCTCTCTGTGTCTCTCTCTCTCTGTCTGTCTCTCTGTCTTTCTGTCCGTGAAATTGCCTAAATCAAGGTCATATTTGGCAAAAGCATCCCCAAAGCTGCGCAACATTTTCTATATTTGCCTCTTCTGATCTTTTCTTTGAGGTGCACACCTGAAGCCTCTGCCTTTTGCCGCAGATGTTCTGGCAATTCCTTTGATATTTCTGGTGTCATTGCATCCCTGATTTTGACTGCGGAGTTGGTAATATTTCGTACTGAGTTGGTGTTTTCACAGACTTTACGCTTCCACACACTGTTGTCATCCAAGTGTTGAAGATTGTGGTAAGGGTCTATATTTATCACTAGGGTTAATCAGACAGATGATCGGATCATGTTTTGCCGTCTGGAATGTTCTGGGAATCAGAACCTCAGTATTATCAATGGACTCGATGTAGAACTGGCCAAGTACACTCTCCAACTTCCCTTTCATTGTGACTACAGTGTTTGGGGCAGTCACCCTTGCCACACTGGGACGGACATGATAAGATAGTGACAAAGGGACCATCTCCTCCCCATAGAGTAAAATGTCAGTTTTCATATCAAGTGATACAGCAAATCATGCCCCAACAACACCTGATCACGGATGGCTGCCTTGTATACGGGTTCCCGAAATATGGATTAGCCAACTCTGATTTGAATTGGGGTGATTGGATTTCTGATCAGCAACATGCATGACAATATCCTCGACATTTTTGGCTTATTTTCCATTGGTCATAGATTGCGGTGATACTATACTGATCTCTGCACCCGAGTCCGCTTTGGCTTCCACTTGCAGTCCACATTTACTAATACAAACTTTGTTAATAACAAGCATCTTAGGCCGTCTGCCTCTCCTGTTTATTAAGTTCCCTATTTTCCAAATTCACACACATTGTTCAGCGCTGATCTACTGATATAAACAACATGACATCAGATTTTAGTATTCTTCAATGGAACTGCAGATCAATCCATTCAAACCTAGTGTTGCTTCAACAATATTTATCAATAAATAATCATTGCGTTTTAGCGCTTCAATCTCTTAATGTTGTTAAACACAAGCTTCCAAAATTGCCGAATTATTTTTATCCTCCGCTGTTTCAATGCTGTAAGGTGACTAATAAGGTTCAGATTGCCATATACATTAGATGTGATCTGGATTTCTCATCTTTTGAAGATTTCCCGATCCCAGCAGATGCAAAAGACATGTATTACACAGGAGCAGTTGTCAGAGTCAATACAACTGTTAATGTAAGTCTTTTATCATTGTACCTTCCTTCTGGTCCAAAAGATGATAACACAGACTGGATCAAGCATTTGGATACAAAAGGCTCCAGGTGGGTAGTTCTGGGTGATTTTAACGCTCTTTCTCCTTTCTGGGAGAAAGAATGTCTCAAAAACACCAGCAATCGCCTAATTGAAAACATCGTAGATTCAAATCTTTACTTATTAAACGATGGTTCAGTTACACAGATTCCTGATGTCTCTACTCATAGAGCAACCACAGTGGACTTGTCCCTCATCTCTCCAGAGCTTGCAACAAATTGTACTTGGCTGGTAGGAGATGACAGTTTGGGTAGTGATCATCTTCCAATTGAAATTAAACTTTTGGATAAAACAACTTTCAGAACACACACTGATTCTGAAGACAGAATCCCGAAATTCCAATACAAGAACGCCGATTGGATAGCGTTTGGTAACGTCCTTCAGACGTACAACACAGATTTAATAAAACATTATAATATAGATGTATTTTATTCTAATTTCGTCGAAGTTGTCTTAAAGGTAGCTCTCTCTTCTATTCCAGTGTGCAAGTCGGTGACACTAGGCAAATACCGTGGACATTCGTGGTGGACAAAAGAATGTGAACAGGCTGTTGCATTTTTAAAAGAAACTTTTAAAATTTGGCTGAAAAATAAAACACCTGCACATCATTTGAACATGAAGAAGGCTAAAATTCAATGTAATAGAGTAACAGCACAAGCAAAGAAGTCCTATTGGACCAGTTTCTGTAAAGATGAAGTATCTGAATCAAAGGATATGCAGTACAGTATGCAGATGATATTGCCATCTGGATGAATACCACTCTTCGAAAAAATACAAACAAGCGAACAATCACCCATGTACAAAAGCTCTACCAATGTGATCTTGATAACCTGAGTAATTACATGAAAGACAATGGTCTGGAATTATCAAGTGAAAAGACTTATCTTATGCTTTCTAACAATGGAGAAAACCCTAAAACTCCCCCTACATTATTACTGGATAGTAACCCGTTTGTTTATAAGCCCACCATTACATTTCTTGGAGTGTACTTAACACGAAAATTGAATTGGAGACACCATATAGAATATTTAATCACAAAAGCAAACAAAAGACTTAATTTCTTAAAAATAATCAACAGACAGTCCTGGAGCCAAGACACTCAAACTAAGCTACACTTACCGATTTCTTTGGTTCGATCGAAACTGCTCTATGGACAAAAGGTATATTTTACTGCCTCGAATACACTCTTTAAAAAATTAGAGTGTAGACAGCAAAGCTATTAAATTAGCTCTCGGTGTGCCCATTTATACAAACACAATGAAATCTTATAAGGAAAGTAACATATTACCCCTTGCAGATCAACGTGAATTAGCGGTGACAAAGTATGTTATTAGAGCTCTGGCCGTAAAGAACTCAGTTGAGGATGAATTACTATACATCTCAGAAACTGACTATCCTCAGAAAACTCTAAAGGTGCATACTCTTCAGCCTACTCGAAATTTTGCAGATGTTCTCCTAAGCAAAAACAACATTGATGTAAATAACATTCCAGTAATGCCACTTATTCCATCCATACCTTCCCGGGAACTTGAAAAAGCTAACTTTGACATAGACTACATAAATCTCAATAAAACAGAAGAAATAAATATTCTAGTATCAGAAGTCAAATCTCATTTAACCACATGTTATCCTAATCACCTAAAAATTTTCACAGACGGGTCTGTTTCAGATACAGCTGATAGCGGAGCTGGATTCGTCATTCCTGCCTTAAACGTACAAAAATCTTTTTACATAGGTAAAGGCTTCTCTATTTTTACATCAGAATTATATGCAATATTGATGGCTCTTACCTATATCAATAGCCTCTCATACGGTGTCTACGATATACTATTGTGTGTTGATTCTAAATCAGTGTTACGTAGCTTGAAACAAGCAGAACATGTAATACGAAATGACATTATCTTTGAGATCAAACATTTGATACATTGTATTTCATCCAGCGGTGTTGGTATAAATTTTTGCTGGGTTCCGTCACATTATGGACTTCATTGGAATGAAGTTTCAGACCAGTTAGCAAAAAACGGTGCATCATAAAAATGCAAATACCGTAACATTCCATAATATACGACTGTCAGTTCGTGAACTTGGTTCTGTATTAGAATGTTCAGTTTATACAAATTTCTCCAATACCCATAGCCTGATACCTTACTGCCCCAGACAGCTAGCGTCCTTGATATACAAACTAAGGCTTAACTCATGGAAAACAAAATATAGACAAAATGTATGTATTTGTTCAAAAACATTATCAGTCCACCATCTGCTCTTTGAATGTCCTATCTTACTTACGACATATAGAAATAACAATCTTGATTTTTCATGTACTGACGCTAGAGATATTCTTGTAGACAAAAATAATGATGTCATCTCGTTAGTCCAGCTGATTCTCACATCCCCTGTTGGCAGATTGTTATGAAGAGTTCATTACTTGTTGTATGTTATTATCTGACACTGTTGATTCATTGTTCTGAATTATTAATTGCACTTGTTCCCCTTCTTACATTCAAACTTCTACTACCCCTTCCACATCCCCATCTCTCACCTCCACCTTTTCCTTTTTTCCTTTTGTGTGTGTGTGTGTGTGTGTGTGGGGTGTGTGTGTGTGTGTGTGTGTGTGTGTGTGTGTGTGTGTGTGTGTGTGTGTGTGTGTGTGTGTGTCTAAAATCACTATTGTGAATAGACATTGAATAAAAGATTCCTTCCTTCCTTCTCCTGACAGACTTTCTGCTCGGAGTAAAATTCCTTTAGGGACCTTTTCCCCCATCCGCTCCAAAGTGATTGTAAATGTTGTCCGTTCAGATGCCTTAATAAGGAATGAATCTATCCCTTCTTTTGGAATTCCCACAGCTCCAGTTTGAATCTCTTCCTGACTCCCGGTTTTCTGGCCAAGCATTGCCAGGGAAATGTGTTGATAATATTTAATCCTGTCCAGGGCTTCTGTCATTGACCTAGGGTTTTCTTGGCATGCATAATTTCATGCCTCCTTGTCAGTGCAGCCTTGACAAAATCTGTTTATGCTTCCACTGCGTAATCATCGTATAGTCCTCTGAAGGTGGGTAGGGTTAACATGGCGATAATCATCGTATGTCGTCTGATGGTTAGGTTACACACTGCATATCATCGTAAGCCTCTGAAGGTGGGTTAGGGTTACACACTGGCGATAATCATCGTATAGTCCTCTGAAGGTGGGTTAGGGTTACACACGGTCAGTACAGTTTTCGTAGGTTTCCTCTAGACGCTGGAAAGCTCGCTGAAATTTAATGCGGGCTGTCTCTGCTGGTTCTTTGGTCCCGAATCGTCCCTCTAGCCTGTCCTTCAGCTGTTGAAAGGTAATTCTTGGTCTAAGCTGGTGAGCAGCGTGAAGAAATCTCCAGTCTTACCCTTTAGGCTCCAACTCAAATAAGCTTTGCATTCTGAATCGGACCAGCGCAGAACGGATTTGTAATTTTGAAATATCTGTTTAAATGAAAGCCATCAGATCCCAGGTTTTAGGTAGCTTAGAAGCCTTACTCGGATTTTAGCGCGTCTTGTTTTCCCACAAACTGCTCTACCCTACTGGGTCCGTGCTTAGAGTATTCTGGATCGTAGTGGCGGCTCCTAGAGTTCTGGGAGTCAAATTTTCCCTTTTCCTCAGCAAACGATGGTAGCCGTGATCAGAATAACTCTCCTCGGCCAAAAAGAGTCAAAGCTGCTGTCCCTGCTAACTGAATGGCGTCTGTAAGCATGCTGTTGCAAGCTTCCATGATTATGAGAGTAGCCTTTTCTAGCGCCCTCCCCTCTGACACGGTGTGGGCAGCAACAAGTGTAATGCTTAGTACCTTGGCTAAGTGCAAACGACCTTGGCTAAGTGCAAACGACCCACAAAAACTGTCACGCAGCTCCGCCGATCGGGACAAGTGGATAACGTTTCCCGATGATTTTGCCGGCACCTGCCATGTCAGGAAATGTCCTCATGTGTCCCTCTGGACTCTTCTGGTCACCTCTCTTCCCGGGACTTCCTCCGAGAGTTCATCCCTATTCTGGGGCACGAAAGGTCTCTGTTTATAAAGCTGTGCTCATCCCTATTGCTATGTAGCCCGGATGGAGGCATGGAATTTGAATTCCATTTGAAGAATGTGCATTGGCGACCAAAAGGCATCCATGCTTTGAATGTCTAGGTTAGATAGGTCGGGGAACACACCACCCACGAGCTGTTTCTGTGCTAGCTTTGGAAAATCAACCTCAGAATCATCAAAATCCATGAGGTTTGCCATTCTGGTCTCTCCTTATCTTAATTGTGTTTGCCCCTGTGTTCGCAAACACTGATAGTCGCCAAGGTTTCAACGTTTATCCTGACACCAATATTGTACTTTATATTAGTTTATTTATTAGGGACTCACCCAATGTGTCCTCTTGATCCTAGGAGTGCTCGTTTGTCCAAGGAGCAGTTGACTCAACGACTTGTTTACTGTCGAGCAGTTCGTCAGTCGGTTGGACATTCAGCTAGAGCTTGTTCTCTCGTTGCTATGTCTGGTTCTGGTTTGGTTTTGTCGGGCTGTATTTCTGGCCAAATACATGTAGATGATCAATCTAACCCAAGGGCCCTGGTCTAGCTTCGTCGAGCCGTTCAGTTGAATGTCAACAACTGTGTAGGGATTTCCGGATGAAGTTCGATAGCTCATGCGCGCTCACATTATATTTAGATCAAAGTCGCAGCATTGGAGCTTCTGCTCACGAGCGACATGAGAGATATCTCAACTTTTTGCCGTAAACTGCAGAATCAAAGATAGTAGTTCTCGCCGCTGGCTTATACCTTAGTAGTAGAAATGTTAAGAACCCTAAATCAAAATGACTGCCAGCGTTAAGTAACCAGGAACCAGAACTACACAAAAATGAATCAGAACACGTGTCTGCATAACAAAAACAAGACAAGACAAGAAAGACAAAATAGGACAGGACAGGATAGGACAGGCCCAAATGTTCAGCTAACTGGCCTTCGTCAAACGTAATTTGATTGAAATAAATACTTAACGTCTGAGTGTTGCGA
>CM060315.1:86008078-86138078 GCA_030674185.1 Monoplex corrugatus
TGCTTATTCGTAGATCTTTTCCGTCAACATTGAGTCTCTCCAGTTGGTTGATCAATTCTCATGTCTTACTCGATCGAAAGCCTCGGTATAGTCAACAAAGCATAAATACAAATCCTTATTCATCTCAATTGACCTCTCTATGATAGTTCTTAGGATGTATATGGCATTAATAGTTCCTTTCCCTTCTACAAATCCACACTGTTCTTCTGCTATTCTCTTTTGATTCTATTTCTTGTCCTCATCATGATTATTCTTAACAGGATTTTTGTTACATGACTCATCAAATTGATTGTGCGATGGAGTTCGCATTCTATGGCCCCTGTCTTCTTTGGAAGTGCAATGAAACTTGATTTTGACATATCTTTGGGGATCTTTCCAGTGTCGTAAATTTCTTTTAGGATGACTGTTATTTTTTCTATGCCAAATTCCTCCAGGGCTTCAATCACTCTGTAGTAATGTTGTATGGTCCTGGGGCTTTTCCTGGTTTCATCCTTTTCAGTGCTGCTCTAACTTCATCTTTCATTATGGGTGGTCCTTCAACGTTCTTTTTTATAATGTGTTCTTCGTTTCTGTCATCTTCAAAAAGGTCTTTAATTTACTCTCCCCATCTGTCCAGTATTTTGTCTTTTTCCATGATAAGCGTGCCATCTTTCGATTTTAAATTAAGCAACCAGTTGATGTGCATGTATTTTTCCTGTAAGCTGTATTTCAAATACATGTATACATGGGAAGTATTTTCATATGGATTCAGATTCAGACGATTTATTCATTTCGGCTATAGTCCCATACGAAGGGCAATAATGCAAAAACATTTTCTCAGTAATAGGTTTGCAAATTTTGGCATGACTCATCAGGGAAATGGGACAATCACACCACGACAATGTACAATTTCATAGATGTTTATGAAATATCTTCAAACCCTTTGATGTTTCTGTATAGATACTGCATGGTAGCCTTGGTGTTATTCTTGCCGGAAAATCCCATATATTTGTGGGGTTTATTCTTTTCTTTGTTCCTTTCTTTAGTCATCAAGCGTCTCACCTGCCTCACCTGTCGGCGTCACCAGGTTCGGCGTTGGCCCAGCTGCACACCTGGACACTACCATCTGCCTCCAGGCCGCTCTGTCTTAACTTTTGTGGACGATTTCTTGAATATTTAGGCCACTGATGTTGGTTATGTTCTCGATGTATGAAATTGGAGTTCTGTCTTTCTTCCTTTCTGCCACCGTTTTTCCTTGAAAGATGGTTGCCATGAGGTCCGTGTTGTTATCTCGTGACACATGGCCAATGTATTTTAGTCTTCTCTTATTAATGTCTGCTTGTAGTTTCCTGGTGGTATCAAGTTCTTCCAGGACACTTTCATAAGTTCTTCTGTCTGTCCATTTGACACGTAGTAGTCTCCGATAAAACCACATCTCTGCTGCCTAAATGCTTCTGCAATCAGTTTTTCTCAGAGTCCAGGCTTCTCAGCCATAAATCATGACTGGCCAGATCAAACATTTTAAAAGGCTAACTTTCAGGTCATTTGGTTTACCTCTGTCTTTCCAGATGTTGTTGAGTTGGACCATTTTTTGTTTTGCCTTTCCAATTCTTATTTTGATGTCTATAGAGCAGGTTCCATCATCAGTTTTTACAGCCAAGAGATTTTAAATCCTTAACATTTTCCAAAGGAACTTTGTTAATTAAGATGTCATGATTGTTTCTTTTTCTTTTTGTTGTTTGTTTTTGAAGAGTCTCTACAAGTATGCTTCCGACAGCTGCTGTCATATACATACGTACCGTCATCATGGCTGCCTTTCACATCCTTGGATACTCTCTCCCCAGTAGCAAGTGAGTTCTGTTTTTCCCTGGGCGTCTCAGAAGACGTAGAACTATGACTTTTTTTCTTGTCTTGGTGTCATTATGTGCACTTTTTGGCAAAAATACTTAGGTGGGTTGCCATTACCTTCCTCAAGCACAGTGCACATACTGTGCAGTGTCCTGGCCATTGTTTCCTTGGAAATCTTCTGCCCATGACCATGAAGTAGAAGCCAGTTGTTGTGCAGCACTCTGCCTTCGCCTCCTAATTCATCCATCTCCTGCTTCCAGGACTTCAGTGGTTGTAGTTGTGGCGACCCTGCTCGTTTGACAGTATTCATTGTAAGTTGTGAGACCACTTTATAGAAGTACAGCTACCACCCTATACCCCAGCCTCCCCTAGAATACTGACGCCGTTTGGTCCGCGACTGTTTATTGGGTATTCACAGCTGGCCCCCATATTCTGGGGGTCGTTCTCCTATCTGCCACCTGGGGACGTGTTGGGTCGGGGACGGTCGCCCCATGATTTACCCAAGAGTAGGGATCACAAAGCAAAATGGACTTTCATCCTCAATATGACACTTAAACAATGTAAATTTCATATCGTTTACAACATTTGCTGTGTATTGTCTGATCATCGTAACGGTATCTGACAAAGCACCTCTACATTTTCCTGATGGTAACTGAATACATCTGTTCATATCCGTTAACGTGTAAGGTTCAATATGGCATCAATTTTAAGCAATATCTGACAAAGACAGATCTGTCAGTAGTTTGAATATGATTATTCCACTCCTGCCATATACATGTACAATCTACAAAATCTCCACTTAAAACTATTTTCAAAAACTTAAGTAAAATGTGAAGTAAAGACGAAAAGTATTTCGGATACTTTCGTGAAATTGAAAGAAAAGACAAGCTTGACTGTAGGTTTTACAGATAAACTGATGGGTGTAATAGTCAAGTGGATAAGGTGTCGGACTTTCAGTCAGACGGTTTGGGTCCAAATCTACCTGGACACCTGAGGAGAAAAGTTGAGGCCTCAACGGCAAACGAACCCTGAAACCTCGAGTTTAGTCATTGGCAGGAGAACATCTAAATCATTCCGCCACTCTTCTCCTACAATAAGCTTAGTTCCGCAGTTTTTCACTGATACAAGTCAAATGTCAAGATCGTAGCAACGCCAGATACGACAGCAAGTGTCACAAAGACGTTCATTAACAGATGTTGACCAAATTCGACCACATGTCGAGCCTAGTCCAGACTCTCCTAGTCTTGTGTTAGGCCTACACAATTTTCCTGTAGAAAGTGTGTGTATGTGCGCGTGCGTGTGTGTGTGGTGTGTCAAAGTGAGGGAAATTTGAAAAAGTGCCTTGGTCTTACATGCCATTTTGCTCTCACTGTCTCCGTACACAGTGAGTGACAAGGGTGGTGAGCGATACAAAAACACTTTGTCAACAGTGTGGATATGTCAGTAATGAATTGAATTTTCGTCCACACGCAAAGTCAGAACAAAATTGAGGCAACTGAAATGTGGTTTCTTAGAAGAATGTTGAGAGTTCCATGGACAGCAAAGAAAACAAACGAGACAATCTTGAAGGAGGCAGACACAAGAAGATCATTAATAAAAAAAAAAAAAAAAAGATCCATCTCCTGAAGGAAAGCTAAGGGCTTGTATCACCAGGACCTAAATAATGATGATGATGATGATGATTATCACAACAACAACAACAACAACAACAACAATAATAATAATAACCATAATCATCATCATCATCATCATCATTATCATCATCATCATCATCATCATAACAATAATAACAATAATAACAACAATAATAATAAATAAATGATAACAATATAATAATAATGACAACAATAACAATAACAAGGCGCCAAATCTTGATTCAAGAATCAAACCAAGGCGAGCACTCTGGTCATTCACACACAATGACCAAACCTCCAGGGCACAGAACAAATGGGAGGGGGAAGACAGGAGGGGAATAGGGCGTGTGACCCGTGACCCAGCCATCCTCCTCCCTCTGTCTCACTCACACACAGACACACACACACACACCACGCACGCACACACGCACGCACACACGCAAGCACGCACGCACGCACACACACACAAGATACTGAGCTAAGGTATACCCAGGCCCTTTCAAATGATCCTTGAACCAAGTCGTCATTCCCCTCTCTCTCTCTCTCTCTCTCTCTCTCTGCTCTCTGTCTCTCTCTCTCTCTGTCTCTCTCTCTCTCTGTCTCTCTCTGTCTCTGTCTCTCTCTCTCTCTCTCTGTCTCTGTCTCTCTCTCTGTCTCTCTCTGTCTCTCTCTGTCTCTCTCTGTCTCTCTCTTGTCTCTCTCTGTCCTCTCTGTCTCTCTCTGTCTCTCTCTCTCTGTGTCTCTCTCTCTGTGTCTCTCTCTGTGTCTGTCTGTCTATCTCTCTCTGTCTCTCTCTCTCTGTGTCTCTGTCTCTCTCTGTCTCTCTCTCTCTCTCTCTCTCTCTCTCTCTCACACACACACACACAACACACACACACACACTGTTCCAACATATTCTCTTTTTCTTTTTCCCCCTCTCCTTTTCTTTTTTTTCTTTTTTTTATCAATTGTCTGGAAGAATGCTAATGACTTGTACCATCGCAATCTGATTGATCCCCCTGGGAGAAAGCTAGGGGCATGTCGATTTTGTCATTAACCTCAAATCTTAAACAAGTGCAACCGCCCGCGTTCAAGCAAACAGGAACCAGAAAAACGCGAAAACAATCTAAACGAGTACTTACGAGACCAGTGTTTCAGTCTCTTCTATCTTGTTGTAATTTGGTCTGGACGGTTTCTTACTTGGTGGTCGATCTCGGTTCTGTCGTCCTTTGAGCCGTCATCCAAGGCAAGTCACTCCTCCTTTCTCATGAATATCAATAAGGGAGCGTCTATTGTAAGCACATACGTCACATCCCCCTCTCTTCGCAGAACAGGTCGATTAACGAGGTCTAACATTAAAATACAAAGTAGAACAAGTCTGGCGTGGAGGCTGTATCACGTTTGATGCAAATGCTTGAAACGATAAAAACACAGGAGAGTTTGGTCTCAGAAGTCCCTGAAATGTCGTTGGAATACTGAACTCTTCGGCCTACCAGATAAGCAAGCATCCTTGAACAGTCAGTAAATAGTTTTGAAATAAACAAATAAACGTTCAACGTCAAAACTCGAAGTTGGTTGCTATGTATATGTATACACACACACACACACAACACACACACACACACACACACACACACACACACACACACACACACACACACACACACACACACACACACACACAATATATATATATATATATATGTATATATATATATGCAAAAGAAGGAACTGGTTCAAAGAAACTAAAACTAGAATTATAATCAACACTAATGTCACTAGCTGCACTATTTGCATCTTTCAAGCTTTCTTGTGACTGATGTGGAAACATAGTCTTTCAGGTGGACAGGTGGTTTCACATTTCGGCCACATCTTGTTTTTTGATGAGAATCGCTTTGACTTGATGATTGACCCTCTAGTCTTTGGACAGCATCACTGGTCTCAGCCTCACTCGAACTAGTTGAAAACTGATTTGTTTTCGGTCTCTGTACAATATTTGGAGACTTTACAACAGCAGGACTTCTTTCTTTGGAGCTGTAGACCCACGTGGAGGGAACAATTTTCTCCCTCTTGGTCCTCTGGTGCATTTTCTGACGTTTCACCCAAGGAAGCTGACTCTGCTGCTCAGTCTGTCTGATGCTGGCATCCCTTGATATTCTTTTGTGTTTCTTATCTGTCTCCAATTCCTTCTGTAGCATCGCCCATCTTCAGCACGGATGTTATATGATCTGATGTCCACTTGCTTGTCTACTTCTGCTTTTATCCAAGTCTTTGATCCCAGTGGACAAAATCTGACAATTTGTCCTGGTTTTAGCTCAGCCAGTTCTACTGCTCCCTTGTTATAGAAGTAGGCCTGCTTTCTTTTTCTGTTTTGCAGTCCTTGTTTGACCTGTCTGATGGAAGGTCTCAGCACTGGCTTGGCAATGGGAACTTGTGTTCTTGTTCTCCTTCCGAATAATCTCTGAGCCGGTGAGTAGTGTACTACTTCTGAAAGAATATTTCTCAGTTCAAGCAAAGCCAGAAGAGGATCTTGTCCAGTGTGCTGGGCTTTGCACAGACAGCGTTTTGCCACTTTGACTGCACTTTCAGCTTTTCCATTTGATTGTGGGTATCCT
Organism: Monoplex corrugatus; assembly: GCA_030674185.1. NCBI lineage: Eukaryota > Metazoa > Mollusca > Gastropoda > Littorinimorpha > Ranellidae > Monoplex > Monoplex corrugatus. The sequence continues at coordinate 86,014,134 of CM060315.1, forward strand.
GAAGAACTGGTAACATGTTCAAAACCATAAGTCCTGGAAAACTTGTCAAACTTGGATGAATTGAATGGTGGACCATTGTCTGTAGTCAGTCGTTCTGGAATGCCATGTCTGGCAAAATGTGCTTTCACTTTCTTGATCACTTCTTTGCTATCTTTGCTGTTCAAACGGTCAACTTAAAAAGATGTGAGTAATGATCAACTGTGACCAAGTAGTCAATTCCATTTAATTCAAACAGATCAGCTGCTACATATTGCCAGGGCAGTCCAGGTATCTCAATACTTATGAGTGGTTCCTTTTGCTGATTTGGGCTGAATGCTTGACATGTTGAACATTCACTGATGAAGTTTTCAGTCTCCATTCATTCTGGGCCAGTAGAGTTTCTCTCTTGCTCATCTTACACAGCTCTGGATTCCTGCATGACTTGAATGGATTTTCTGTATGACCTGTCATCTGTGTTGTTCAGGTACATGTACTACTATTCCTGTCCCTTGAACACTAGTCCATTGTGTACAGACAATTCATCTCTGAATGTGAAAAATTCCTGTGCTGACAACGGTAATTCTTTTTTTTTTGTATCTGGCCATCCATGGAGTATGATTTTCATCAGCTGGTTCATCTCAGGATCTTCTTTGGTTGCCTTCTGCAGATTCAAAAGACTTTCTTCACTGATGGTGAACTCCTGAAACACATCATTTGTTCCAGTTCAATGCAAAAGATGACTTCTTTGTGGCTGATTTGATTTTCTGGCTACTCACTGATAGATCTGCTGAGAGTGTCAACAAGATACATGTCCGATCCTCGCTTGTAGATAACAGCATAGTCATACTTCTGCGTACGTAAAAGCATTCTTTGCATGCGCTTGGGTGCTGACAGAAGACTCTTTTTGTGGATCACTTCAAGTGGTTTATGATCTGTCACAACGGTGATGTGACGCCCGTAGACATACCTCTCGAATCGCTCCAGCCCAAACACTATGGCCAACATTTCTTTTTCTATTTGAGCTTAGTGTTTCTGTTTCAGTAAGTGCCCTTGATGCATACTGTCCTGGTTGTCCATCTTGCATGAGGCACGCACCCAGACCATATGACAAGGCAGCACACTGGAGTGTTGTTTTCAGCTTTCCTGTTGGATCAAATCTTCTCAAAACAGGAGGTTTGGAGAGGATTTTCTTCACTTTGTCAAATGTTTTTCCATGCACATTTGGGTCCCATTTAAAATGGCTGCTTTTCTTGACCAATTTTCTGAGTGGCGCTCCTTCCTCTGAAAGATTTGGAGCAAACTTTTGCGAGTAGCCTATCACTCCCAGGAGACATTGCACCCGTTGCTTGTTCTGAGGAGTTGTCAACTGTTGTACTGCATCAGCTTTCTTAGGGTGAGGTTTTAGACCTTCTCGTGACAGAATATGACCCAAGTATGAAATTTCAGTTTTCTTTAGTTCCATTTTTTCTTTGTTCAACTTTATGCCTTTCTCTCTGCATCTTTGAAAAAGCCTGCCCAAGTTTCCATCATGGTCTGCTGCTCCTTCTTCACCAGTTAGTTTGTTTCCCCGTTTCCCCAGACAATGATATCATCCGGGTAATCCTGCCAGTGCCTCATCCATTCTTCTCTGTAATTCTTTATGAGCAAGTGAGATTCCGAATGGCATTTTCTTCTACCTGTATTTTCCAAAAGGTGTTTCAAAAGTTGTCATGTAGCTGCTTTCTTTGTCAAGTTCCACATGGCAAAATCCATTTCTTGCATCCAGATGTGAGAAATATCTTGCTTTCTGTATATCTGGAAGAATGTCCTCTATGGTTGGCACTGGGTATTTATTTCTTTTCAGGACTTCATTCAATGGTCTGGGATCAATACAGAGTCTGATTTTACCATTTGGCTTCATAGCAACAACCAAACTACTGATCCAGTCAGTCAGCACTTTCACAGGTTTCACAACTCCTTTTTTTTTCAACCCGTCCGGTTCATTTTTTACTTTTTCTTTGACAGTCAGAGGCCATTTTCTGCAAGGCATTTTGACAAGAACGGCATTTCGATCTGCGTGAAGATGAAGTTTTCCTTCAAGAGTTCCAACCTCTCCCTCAAACACATCATGGTACTCATACAAAACATCAGTATCTTTGTCTGCAGAAATTGCTGCACTGTTCTCAACATTCACAGTTAATAGCTCCATTCCCTGCACAGCTCTCAGTCCAAGAATGGGCTTACAATTCTGTAAGGTGATAACAAACTTCACCTTGTATCTCTTCTTGTTTCTGAGATTTTTAACGACTTCTCCTATAGGTTTCATCTCTGTTTTATTGAACATCACCAACTTGCTGTTTGTGTTCTCTAGATTTTGCAGCCTAACATCTCCTGTCACCTCTTCATAAACTTGTTCTGGCATTACATTTGTTGTAACTCCACTGTCTAACAAAAATGTCACGTGCTTCATTCCTATAATAGAAAGACAAACATTTTCGGCCAACTGGCCTTTGTCAAGCGTGAACGTAAGACAACATATACAAAAATGAAGTGAAAAAGAGCACAACTTTCCTGCTACCTCGTCCAATAGAAAGTGTTTGTGACTTATAGTGGTAAAACTGGAAGAAGGGAGGGAGATACGATGTCTTGGGGGAAGTGAGATGAATTCTGCAATGTAGAAATGGTCATGCATATTATCATTGTTTCATCTTGAAGAGGGTCCAGTGCCAAAACTATGATGCACATGCTGAGAGTAGTTTCTTGAGTGTAAATATAATCAATAATATATGTTATATATATATATATATATATAGAGAGAGAGAGAGAGAGAAAGAGAGAGAGAGATTGTGTGTGTGTGTGTGTGTGTGTGTGTGTGTGTGTGTGTGTGTGTGTGTGTGTGTGTGTGTGTGTGTGTGTTGTGTGTGTTTCTTTGATTTAACGTCTTTTCACTATAAGTGACATCAGACGAGTGTATGTGTGTGTGAGTGCGTGTGTGTGTGGGGGGGGGGGATACATATGCATATGCATATACATACTTTACCACATAGATACAAAAATAAAAGGAAATAAGCATATGGTCGAGTGAACAGAAAAATATGTAATGATTGAGAAGAATGGCCGTTGTAAATAAACTGTGCCTAGTGCAACGAATCCAGTCTGACCTTTCAAAAGGAAGAAAAACATCCTAATCCAATAGCCAAGAAAAAGACCGCAAAGCAGTCATGGGCATATACACGTATAAACGCTCACTAAAAGAAGATTCTATGCATTAATTCACTCAAACGACATAAACTTAGCCATGTATGCATGGACTGAGGAATTAATACTTATACACTCGAATAACACACACGCCCATACACATACATACACAGGTAAAAGTACGTGCACATGGAAGAATCATTGCACTGCCTGCGTTCTGTAGAGAAAATCGTTATGGTTTATCAATGAGACCACGTGGCTTGCGTGTTCCAAGTTTATCTACGAGATCGGATTCTCTGTCTTTCCTGTCTATGGTGCTGTCACTGTATAAAAACCACGGGCCTTTCATCCGGATGTCGTTGATCGAGTGGTCGAAATGATTTGAAATAGTTTTATCTCTTTAATGCCAGATATCAGCAGATTTGTGAAAATGTCTTGTGAAAGTACATGCATAAAAGAGCCATGTCCTTACAAAGAAATGTAAACAAAAGCAGATAAAATTACGTGAATTGACATTATACTGCATTCTGTTGAGGAAATCTTTATGGTTTGTCACTGAGACCGTGTGGTTTGCATGTACTTTTACCCTGGTGTGTATGTGCGTGCGTGTGAATTCGCTCGAATGTATAGGTATTAACTTCCTTATCCTTGGTGTATAATGTTTATATTGCTTGGATGAATTTATGCATACAATCATTTTTCAATGTGCCCTTGAGTCCTTGCTGATTAGCGATACTTTCATTTCTCCTCTCAATGTCTTATCGTACTGAAATAGATCATAACAAAGTATTATCTTGTCGTACTGAAATAGACCACAAATTATTATCACCATTTTCCCACCTCAGTGAGGTCTTGGCTTTGTGGCTGCACATATGGCTTTATGTTTTTATGTTTTAATCTCGTTTCACAAGACTGACTAAGGGTTTTTTCTCTGGGGACTCCGGTTTTCCCTTCAGTCCCTTGGCTGTTGGTTTAGGATGTTTTTCTTCCTGTTCCAAGGTCAGACTGGATTCGTTGCACTAGGCATTTGTTGGTAAGAATGCTTGTCATCTTCTTGAATGCTGTTTTGGCATGGCCGATTCTGCCAGCTATTTCCGATGTGCATCTGCCATTTGCTGTTATTTTGCATGAGGGGATTTCATGTTTTTTACTGATCACCATGACTTCAGTCTTCCTGCTATTTAGTTCCAACCCCTTACCTTTGCTTTCTATTTCTAGTATATTCACAAAGTTTTGTAGGTCCCTTTCATTTTCTGCAATTAGCACGATGTCATCTGCGTACCGAATGTTGTTTATCATTTTCCCTCCAACCTTTAATCCAGGGTCTTCTAGGTTTCTCATGATGTTTTCGCTGTATAGTAAAAACAGATCTGGTGACAAAACACAACCCTGTCTGACTCCTGTCTGATATGCGTGTATATTGATACATTTGTGTGTATGTATGTACACGTATGTATGTATATACATTCTTTAATAGTAATATACTTATAGTTTTTGCCCTGGACCCTCTTCCGGATAGAACAATATTAGTATGGCATGGCCACTTTTCAAATTACAGAATTCATCTCACTTCCCCTCTGACATCACACTTGCCTCCGCTCTCCCTAGTTCTCATCATTACTAACAAATACATTGTGATTTCATTTTAGTCCATTTCTCCACTGGACGACGCAGCAGAGAAGTATTGGTCTTTTTCTCCTTGATGTTTGTATTTGTTGTTTGTTTTTTTGTGCACTTACGTTTACGCCTGACAAAGGCCAGTTGGCGAACAGTTGTACCTGTCTTGTCTGGTTGTATTATATACGCGTTCTGATTCCATCTTCGTGTTTTTCTGGTTCCTGCTTTGTATAACGATCGTGGATACTTTATATTTCGATTTCTTTTTCAGTATTATCAAGAGTGTGAATGCTGATCTTTTATGATAATATGAAATTTGTTCCTGTTTATTTCCACCAACAGCGTGTGTACACTTTCCATTTTATACATAATATCAAGCATGTACAAATAATGGCATTAACCACTCACGAGAAGAAGAGCAACGTCTGCAGAAGATGGCTGTATGGTTTGATCATATTGGTGTTGATAGTATCGTCATTATCAGGAGACAATCAAGTTCAGAATGATATGGACAACGCAGGCACTGAAAATTCAACGAAAAAAGAAATCGTTTTATCTGAGGAAACCAACGACCAGTCAAGTTTCGTTCCAACTATCAATTATACGGGTGTTGATATTTTTACGAGCGACAGAGGGAACATCGGTCTTTCATTCAGTGGTACCAATCCACCTTTCTTCGTTTCCACTGCGTCTCATACACTGAGTGATAGAGGCCAGTCTTTATCGTCCTTAACAGAATACAACACATTGGGTGATACAAGTCTTCAGTTTTCAGACTTCACACAGTCTAACACAGTCAGCTGGACCACCCCCACAAGCTTTCTACCAGCAGATGATACACACAACTGCAATCTATGCAGCTGGACTCGTGCCTACAACCACACCATACTTCTTGAAAATACGGAGGGCCGTGTGGAGTGGACTGAGCCCGCCAAGAGTTGTTGGTGTATCCATGAACGTTCCTGGCACATCACGAATGCCGATGAGAACCAAGGTGTAATTCTACACTTCACTCACTTCACTCTAAAATGGTATGAACGTCTTGAAGTGTACAAAGGAGATCAGCGCACTAAAGACACGTTGCTGTTTCGACATCCTGACCTAACAAATGCAGTTTTTCTATTGCCATATCGTGCCATTTCTGTGTGGGTCAGGACCATGCCCTGGCCTTTCTTTACCGTAGAAAATGCCCCGTCCAGCTTCAGTCTCAATTACTCCATCCATCCTCTGCATCTCATGCCTAAAGCTTTATCACATACAAACATGACGTTCACACGCCTGGCTCCTCTGGTTGCAAAAGCTGTTTTGTATGACTGTTCTGCTGCCACCGTCCCTGCCTATATCCTGTGTGACAAGGTGCAGCAGTGTGTTGGGGGAGAGGATGAACCTGTTGACTGTCCATACAGGTCTGTCTCATGTGGTCATCCCTGGTTTCTCCACCATGACCGCTGTCTTCAAGTTATTACATCTACGAAGGACATGGCTCAGCCTTGTAACCACCAGTCCGGCTGCAAACTGGCAGTCCTACCAAAGCCTGCAGAACGTAAGAGTTTAGGTCATATGATAGCACGTACTGGCATTTCACCTGTTTGCCTCATTGTCGGTTTGACTTATAAGCGTATAAATAGTAAATCTGTACAAATAAAATCACAATATCAACACATATGGCAATGGGGACAGGGAATCATGAGTCATGGGGAACAGCCACTACCAGGCATGGTGTTCAACTCAAAATTTGCTCTTTTCTTCTCACATGGAGATGTATCAACAAGAACGTTGTATGGATCTGAATGTGACTACAACACCACAATGACTGGTTTTCTCTACATGAAGAAAAATGTTAATTCTATTGACCAGACAGCTGAAATTCCACGCTCTGTCAGACTCAGTTTCAACGGCACACATAATACCAGCACAATAACCTCACCATCCACTGTTTCATTTTATACGCACTCACTGAAATACTGCACGGATGGTTCTTTCGTACTCCGTTTTCAGCAGTGTCCCAAGACAAACAAAGCGCTGTCATGGTCTCCCAATAACTTCAAACTGTTTCACTGCACGCTAGGGGGTCCAGTTCACTACGCTTTGGTATGTGATGGCCACAGTGATTGTAAGGATGGCAGTGATGAGACAGGCTGTGCCATTCCCACAGACATCTCCATACTTCAGTCCTACCATGTCTGTACCAATGGACAACTCATACCACTCACAAAAGAGTATGTACCTGGAAATTATTTTGATTGCTTAAATTAAGAAGCATATAATTAGTATAATTACAATTACTGTTCTAACCATATCAATGTATACTTAGTAAAAAAAACAGTTTTCTTTGCTCACAGTAACTGAATGCGAGGGCTTGAGATTGGTCAACAAGCGAATGTGAACAATACTACATGTTCAAATCCCTCTTCCTTTCAATCATCAGATTGGAAGCAGTATTAAATTTTGCGATCGCTCCTTACTGCTTAGAGATTCATAGATTGAGAGCAACACTACATTTTGAAATATCTTTTCCTTTTAGATATAATAAATCATCAACAAGTTTCACGATGACTGTGGACATCTGAAGCTGTGATCAGTTTTAGACACAGACAATAATCTGTCTCAGAGAATGATATAATGATGCTTACAGGCAATATCTGAAAGGTTTCAACTTTTCTTCGGCTTTCAGTTCTTGTAGTCTTTATTTAATCAAAATATGACCGGGGAGTTCAGTTGTATTCAGTTTTTCTAAATGTTTTCTATTTGATTTACATGTAGATCATCACATCACGTGCCCTGCCACATGGCGTTGGCGATCGTGGCCCTCCATACGAATCTATCCTTTGTCGGCAAGCACATCTCCCACCCTCTCTATTTTCATCTACTCTGCAAGTCCGTCCAACGTTTACTCATTGGGTTTACCTGATGCTTTTTTCCCTTCAGCTTTCCTGTTGTAACCAGGTGCTTTAATTTCTCTTGCCTCATAAAATGTTGCTTGTCTTTTCCTAATCTTCTTCATTAATGTTCTTACTGTGTCCGCCTATTCAAGATTGTCTCATTTGTTTTCTTTGCTGTCCATAGAACATTCTTCTTAGGCACTACATTTCAGCTGTCTCACTCTTGTTCTGAATTTGCATGTTGACTGTCCATGCTTCACATATGTACCACAATATCGGTTCTATATAACACTGAAGAGTTCTCTTCCTGAAGTTGGTTGATAGGCATTTGTTGGCAAGAACTCTTTTCGTTTTCTTAAATGCTGTTTTAGCGTGGCTGCTTCTGCTGGATATTTCTAATGTGCGTCTGCCGTCTGGTGAGATGACTGTTCCCAAATATTCAAACTTATCAACGTGTCTTAATGTTGTACCATTTGCTGTAATTTTGCATGAGGGGATTTCTTGCTATTCAGCTCCAGCCCTGTATTTGTGTTTTCCATTTCTACTATATTCACAAGATTTTGTAGGTCTGTTTCATTTTCTGCAACAAGAACGGTGTCATCGGCATAACAAAGTTTATTTATCATTTTTACTTCAACCTTTATCCCAGGATATTCTTCTACGTTTCTCATGATAGTTTCGCTGTAAATTGAAAACAAATCTGGTGACAAAACACATCCCTGCTTAACCCTTCTTAACCTTTTCTACTCTCATTGCTACTGTTTGTTCCCAATACATGTTCCTCATTATTCTTAGATCCTTTCCACCAACATTAAGTCTTTTTAGTGGATTGATCAATTCTTTGTGTCTTGCCCGATTAAAAGCCTTGGTAAAATCAACAAAACATAATAATCTTTATTGAACTCAATTGATCTTTCTACGAAAGTTCTTCGGATGTAGATGGCATTAATAGTTCCTTTCCCTTCGGCAAATCCACACTGTTCTTCTGCTATTTCTTTTTGATTCATCATGATTATTCTTAAGATTTATGTGTCTCATCAAGCTGAATGTATGATGGAGTTGGCATTCTCAGCCCATGCTTTCGTTGGAAGTGCAATGAAAATTGATTCTGACATATCTCAAGGGTTTTTTCCGGTGTCATAGATTTCATTTAGGAGGACTTATTTTTACAATACCAAATGCATCTAGAGCCTCACTATTTTCTAAGTAAAATTATATGAGCCTGGGACTTCGGGTTTCATCTTTTTCAACGCTACTCTTTTTCTTTCATTTCAGTGTTCTTTCTTATGGTGTGTTCTTCCTCTCTGCCATCGTCAAAAAGGTCTTTAACGTACTCTACCCATCTATCTAATATTTTGTCTTTTTCCATTATAATCGTACCATCTTTAGATTTTAAGCAATCACTTGATGTGCACGTCTTACTCCTGTGGATAATTTTTTTCAATGCTTCTGTCATAAACTAGGATCTGTTTTGTATCGGTCTTCTATTCCTTAGCTTCACTGCACATAATTCTGATTTCCTTATGAATCTTTTGTATTGTTTCTCTTTTCCTTTAGCCCTCCTCCCTTCTTTTGTCATCCAGCTCCTCTTTGCTTTATCTTTCAAATCTAGAGATTTCTTCACAAGCTTCATTGATTGACTTTCTTGTTTTTGTCCATTGTTCCTCACTGTCACCAACGTCCTCCAACGTCCTCCAGAGCACTAAATTTGTTTGAACATATACGTGAAATTTTGCACGAGTCGATTCACCTGTTTTTGAGAGTCCAAGATTTAGTTTGATGTTACTTTTGGTTTGTTTTCTTCTCTTTAGTTTCAGCTTAAATCTTCCCATTACCTTCTGTTACAGTCGGCGCATGGTAATGTTTTTGCTATAAACAAAGAATGTCTAAGTCTTTTATTTATCAGGTTGTACTCGATTGGATTTCTTGTACTGTCTCCTGGATTCATCCATGTCAATTTTATTTTGTTATGTTGCTCAAACTAAGTGTTTCCTACCATGATTTCAGTTACTTGTGCACACTCAACACGTTTCTCTCCCCTTTTAAAACGTGTGCCAAGGCCATGATCTCCCGCTGTGTCATCTACGTTTTCCTGTCCCATTCTAGCATTAAAATCTTCCATTATTATTATAGTGTCCTGTGACTTACACTGAACCTTGGCTGTCTCTAATTCTTCATAGAAGTTGTCAGGTTCTTCCTCAGTATTTGCGGAAGTTGGTACATATACTTGGATGATGTTGATATCAAATGGCTTGCCCAGTGTCCTTTGACAGACTGTGACTTGTCACTGTCCATCATCATACCTACTCCTTTTTCATGTGTTTCCACCAGAATATATAATTTTATGCTTGATTGATATTATCATGCATTCCCCCTTCCATTTCACTTCCCCTATTGATGTTAAGCCTTTCCATCTCTACATTGACATTTTCTATTTTCCTTTTTTCAGTAAGTTCTTACATTCCGAGTAACAATTTTTGATATATGTTTTTTAATCTAATCGCAGTAGCTTGATGCCGATCGAGTGTTACCAGCACAGCAAGACATTCTCTACTTGATGAAGGTGCCCTATATGAGCCCCTGTTTAGGTCGTTTAGTTTTCTTTTCTTTCGGCTGGCCATAATACTTGTACTTGGGAGGATATCATGGCGGTTTCACGTTGCCTTCACTGCTTTGTACAGACTCTCTGCCAGCCTTTGTCGTTCCCATGACTACCCACAAGGCAGTGCGAGGTGATTTTTTTTGTCAGGATTTACTCGCTTAGCCTTGGTCTCTCCCGAGGAATCCACAAGCCAGTGGTGATTTTATGTTAGGATTTACTCATTAGCCATTTTCTCACCCGAGACACCCACAACGCAGTGGTGCTATTTACACATAGGTAGGGGTCTGGTTCGTGGGCACCAGGGCATGTCCACACGTCAGTGGGCCTATGTGTTGCACGGCTGGATGCCAGATCTCCTTTAAGTCCCTGAGTCTGTGAGATGCTAAGTTACCGTGGTCGTAACGGGGAGGCACAACGTAGGGCTTGGTGATGGAGAGGATATGTACTGACACAGAAGAGCCTTACACACTCTGCTCTCCTTTTCGCACAGCTGCAAGCAGTGACAGCGAGCGATGCAGGCTGAAAGCAAGAGGTGTCAAGCACACACTCACTAGCCAACACAACAGTCGTGTCACATCAGCCTGACGCGCTTGATTTAGATAGGCTGCGAGCTTCAGTCACTTTTGAAATGAACTTGAGAATAAACTTCAACTTCAAAATTGTGGTTTCTGCAGGAATTACGAATGTGATGGTACCCCAGACTGTCTGGACCAAAGTGACGAGCGTCTGTGTACCACGTGCACAGAAGGACAGATTCTGTGTCCTGGCTTTGGCTGTCGACCTCCCAGTTACGCTGATTTCCTGACCTGTACCTCATCTGACACAGGTGAAGTCAGAACTCAGAACACGTTTATTTGCAATGAAAACCCAGACTATGGCGATAAGATACAGACTGGTTGTGATAAGCAAACAAAACAGTTAATGATTTGAACAGTTAATGAATTCAATAGCTGATAAGTTGAAATAACAGTTAATGATTTCAACAATTAATGCATTTAACAGTATAACTTAAAGTTTAGCAGTTAATGGTTTGAACTATTAATGACTTAAGTCAACATAACAGTTAATGATTTCACAGTTTGCATTATTATCATAATCATCACCATCATCATCATCATCATCACTATCATTATCATCACCATCACCACCACCACCACCATCATCATCATTATTATCATTATCATCATCATCATCACCACATCATCATCACAATTATTATCATCACCGTCACCACCACCACCACCATCATCGTCACCATCATCATCATCATCATCATCATCATCATCATCATCATCATCATCATCACCACCACCTCCACCACCACCATCATCATTATCATCTTCATTATCATCAACGTTATCATCGTCGTCATCATCATCATCATCACCATCGTCGTCGTCGTCAATGTCATCATCATTGTCGTTGTCAACGTCATCATCATCGTCGTTGTCAAGTCGTCGCGTCCGTCGTCCGTCGTCATCATCATCATCATCATCAGTGGTCATGTAAGTGAACGAGTTAATTAGAATCTTGCAGTTTTCTGAATGCAGGCAATCAGAGACAATGCTGCAGGGTGTTCTCTTGGAAATGGTCTTCCTTTCAGGAACAAAGAAAAACAAAAGTAGAATCAGAACGCTTAACAATATTTGTGACAGGTTGAAATGTTCGTCCCACAGGCCTTTGTCCAACATGTACAAAAGACAACAAAGATTAAATGCGCATCCGGTGATAGAAAAAAGTAGTTAACTTCCCTGACGTGTTTTCACGAATTGTGCATTTTTTCCTTTTATTGTCTTTGGTATGTGTTTTAGAAAGGCTAGTTGGCCCAAAATTTGCGTTTGTGTTGGTAATGTTCTGGATCTATTTTTGTGCATTTGTGGTTTCCTACTTGCTTGAAAGCTGGCAGTCACTTTGTTTTAGAGTCTTCATCTTTCTTTCTTGTTGTTGTTTTTGTTATTGTTATTTTATTCGGTTGGTTATGATGGTGGTTTCCTCTTTCTTTCAAACTTTGAAAATGCCAGTCTTCACTTAGACACAACTGTTGGTGCAGATCTTTAACTAATACTATTATTGTTACGTTATTTGTATAGTATTCCAACTATCATCCAGCACAGCAACTGAAGATCAAGAACAAAGGAAGAAGCATACAAAAAGTCTTTTGTATTAATATTTACATGAGTGTTATCTCAATTATATCCTTTCAAATTCATAACTGGAGCCAAGGGAACAATAAAAGCAAATTGTGAAACATTCATTTCCAGTAAGTAAAAGGTTAGTCCAAGAGGCTAAACAGTTGCTTTTTAAAATACCATATTACCTCTTTTATTTAATAAGAACAAAGGAAAACAAATTAGCTCATCACATGCATCAATCACGTGGTCGAGGAGCTTTCTTTCAATACAACCCTCGTGATCTCAGAACTAGATAATACACACACAACAAAAGTACCGACATCTCAGAACCATCCTGTCGTAAAGATTAATTCACAAAGTATGATCAAAACCCCCCCTACATCACAAAAACCTTTCTTCAATATCCTGTGTCAGCTGTCTTAAATGTTTTTTGGTCATCATCATCAAGTGCCCTGCGGCATGGCTTTGGCGATCATAGCCCTCCATATGCATCTATCCCTTTTCGCCGCAAGCACATCTTCCACCCTCTCTGTCCTCGGCCACCCTGCAAGTCCGTCCAATATTTTCTCCTCGGGTCTACCTGGTGTTCTCTTTCCCTCCAGCTTTCCTGTTGTGACCAGGTGCTCCAATTCCCCTTTCCTCATAAAATGGCCTGAAAATGTTGCCTGTCTTTTCCTAATCTTCTTTATCAATGATATTCTTGTGTCTGCCTCCTTTAAAATTGTCTCGTTTGTTTTCTTTGCTGTCCATGGAACTCTCAACATTCTTCTTAGAAACCACATATCAGCTGCCTCAATCTTGTTCTGGCTTTGCTTGTTGACTGTCCACGCCTCACAACCGTATAACATTATCGGTTGTATATAACATTCAAGAACTCTCTTAATAGATAGGCATTTGTTGGCAAGAATGCTTTTCATCTTCTTGAATGCTGTTTTGGCCTGGCGGATTCTGCTGTCTATTTCTGATGTGCATCTGCCGTCTGGTGAGATGACTGTTCCCAGATATTTAAACTTATCAACCTGTCTCAAAGTTGTGCCATTTGCTGTTATTTTGCATGAGGGGATTTCATGTTTTTTTTTTTTTTACTGATTACCATGACTTCAGCCTTCTTGCTATTTAGCTCCAACCAATTATTTTTGCTTTCTATTTCTATTATATTCACAAGATCTTCTAGGTCCCTTTCATTTTCTGCAATCAATACGGTGTCATCTGCGTATCGAACGTTGTTTATCATTTTTCCTCCAACCTTTATCCCAGGGCATTCTTCTAGGTTTCTCATGATGTTTTCGCTGTAAAGTGAAAACAAATCTGGTGACAGAACACAACCCTGCCTGACCCCTCTTTTAATATTTTTGAAAAGAGCTTATACCGTTTTCTATTCTCATTCCTGCTGTTTGTTCCCAATACATATTTCTGATTATTCGTGAATCTTTTCCATCAATATTGAGTCTTTCTAGTTGGGTTGATCAATTCTACACGTCTTACCCGATCGAAAGCTTTGATATAATCAACAAAGCATAAATATGAATTCTTATTCAATTCGGTTGACCTGTCTATAATAGTTCTTATGATGTATATGGCATTAATAGTTCCTTTCCCTTCCACAAACCCACACTGTTCTTCTGCTGTTTCTCTTTTGATTCTATTCCTTGTCCTCATCATGATTATTCTTGATAGGATTCTTGTCACATGACTTATCAAGCTGATTGTACGATGGAGTTCGCATTCTATAGTTCCTGTTTTCTTGGGAAGCGTAATGAAAATTGATTTTGACATGTCTTTGGGGATTTTTCCGGTGTCATAAATTTCATTTAGGAGGACTGTTATTTTCTCAATGCCGATTTCCTTCAGGGCTTCAGTCATTTCTGTGGTATCATTGTCTGGTCCTGGGGCTTTTCCTGGTTTCATCACTTTCAATGCTGCTCTAGTTTCATCTTTCATTATAAGTGGTCCTACAACGTTCTTTTTCTTATGTTCTTCGTTTCTGTTGTCGTCAAAAAGGTCTTTAATGTACTCTTCCCATCTGTCTAATATTTTGTCTATTTCCCTGATAATCTTACCATCTTTCGATTTTAAGCAACCAGTTTATGTGCTTGTCTTTTTCGTATGAGCAATTTCTTCAGAGTTTCTGCACACAACTTAAGGAGCTGTTTTGTGTCGGTCTTCTATTTCTTTGCATTTTGTTTTCAGCCAAGCTTCCTTAGCTTCGTTGCAACTTATCTTGATTTCCTTGTTTATCGTTTTGTTTTTTCCTCTTTTCCCTTTGCCTTCCTCCGTTTTGCCATCAAGCCTAAAATTTTTTTTGTCATCCAGTTCTTTTTTGCTTTTCTTTCAACTCTAGGGATTTCTTCACAAGCTTCAATTATCGACTTTCTCATCTTTGTCCATTGTTCCTCACTGTCACCAACGTCCTCCAGAGCAATGAATTTGTTTGAACCTGTACGTCAATTTTTTCATGAATTGATTCACCTGTCTTTAAGAATCCCAGATTTAGTTTGATGTAACCTTTGGTCGGTTTTTTCTTCTTCTTTAGTTTCAGCCTAAATTTCCCCATTACAGGATTGTGGTCACTGTCTCAGTCTGCGCCTGATAGAGTTTTCGCTATCAGTAAAGAATTTCTAAAATCTTTTATTTATCAGGATGTGATCATTTGATTTTTTGTACTATCTGCTGAAATCATCCATATCCATTTTCTTCTGTTAGGCTGCTCGAACCACGTGTTTCCTACTATGAATTCATAACAGGGAAAATATCAAAGTACCAACAGATTATTCATACAAACATTGTTAGTACACAGCAAACACACAAATACACACACAATCTGGTAGCAATACATGGAGAACACGCCAAGTACTGAGGTACACACACAATCTGGTGGCAATGTATGGATATAATTGTCAAGAAATCAGCAGACAACATAGCATTACCGGAGCTTCTGATGCCCATGTATTAAAATCTCCATGTTTGAAAACGATATCGCTGACATCTATCGAATAGTTACGCGACACACATATTTAATCATCAGACGACAAGAAGAATTTATGTCTTGTGATCATCTTTACTTTCCTGATTCTGGAGGTAACTTTATGTTGAAAACAACAACAACAAAAGCAACAAACTACCACCGCCACCAGGAACAACAATAAAATGAAATGCTAAGTGGTTCATAATTAAAACAATACTTTGAATCACAATTCTGCCCAAAAACTTTCCGCCTAGTCAACTTTCTCTGTTAGTCAGATATTCAAAGAGTACAACTGTCTGGTATGTCTGCTCCAAGCGTTAAGTGATATCGAACAAAGAATCAGTAAAATATAAATATTTTAATACGATAATACGTATTTCTGTGAATGATCTGTACTTTCTTTTTTTTCAGACAAAACTGAAATATTGTTTATGACGGACATTCGATTTCCAGACGACGAAGGTTGGTAAAAATCAGGACATGACTAATTAAACGTGGGGGAGGGGGGGGGGGCACTTCTATTAATTTTTACAATAACATGGCAGTAAGTATCAGCTGATAACATTCATTAAATAGTTTCTTCACTGAGTTTAGACTATGCACATATCAGTTTACAGACTTCAATACGATCGTAACCGAAAACAAATGTTGTGGTATTTCGTGGGTGTATGATAACAAATCATTGAATGAAATGCATTTACTTCTAATTTTACAATGACATACTTCGTGTTTACGTATTTCCCAGCCACAAAGTAACCGTACAAGTGTTTGCCCAGTGTTTATAGAGATATGTTAATTCTGTCATACTCTTGCTGGATGAATGTAAATGTACACATATGGTAATACTGGACGCCCTTATTTACTGCACTATGATAATCAGCAACGACAAAACTGAGGACGTCGTACGTTTAGAGAATAAATGCCTTTGCATCTTCATACAAGCTGCTTATCCACCAGCAGATGTTGTTATAAATGAAATAAAAAAGGACACGGCTTTAAACAATCATATCAGTGAAACAAAGGCCTAGGGGAAGCTATTTGTATCGCCATGTAGTTTTTTTATATATAAAAAAACAGAAATGATTAGGGAATGAAACAAGCAACAAGGTTTGTTTTAGACTGCCCCATCTCCTGTACTGTTCATCTATCAGTACCCCCATGCCCCCCACGTCAGCTGTCCAAACACACCTAAACCCGCAACTGAAGTAACCAACGAGTAGACGTGAAGGCTCAAACGGAACAACTTTTACAGTGCTATGATGGTGAAATGAGGAGCTTGAGTTACGTTCGAACGGGACGTGTGACTGTTGATTGTGCACTACTTTACTGATAATCCTGGCGTTACTGTGACATGCTGTATGTGACATTTCTGATACATCCGGGCTATTGTGTGCATTGCTGTATTGTGCATTACTTTCAATACATCTGGCCGTCACTGTGTGACATTGCTGTATTGTGCACTTACTTTCCTGATACATCCTGGCCCGTCTACTGTGTGACATTGCTGTATTGTGCACTTACTTTCCTGATACATCTGGCCCGTCTACTGTGTGACATTGCTGTATTGTGCACTTACTTTCCTAATACATCCTGGCCCGTCTACTGTGTGACATTGCTGTATTGTGCACTTACTTTCCTGATACATCCTGGCCCGTCTACTGTGTGACATTGCTGTATTGTGCACTTACTTTCCTGATACATCCTGGCCCGTCTACTGTGTGCATGCTGTATTGTGCACTTACTTTCCTAATACATCCTGGCCCGTCTACTGTGTGACATTGCTGTATTGTGCACTTACTTTCCTAATACATCCTGGCCCGTCTACTGTGTGACATTGCTGTATTGTGCACTTACTTTCCTGATACATCCTGGCCCGTCTACTGTGTGACATTGCTGTATTGTGCACTTACTTTCCTGATACATCCTGGCCCGTCTACTGTGTGACATTGCTGTATTGTGCACTTACTTTCCTGATACATCCTGGCCCGTCTACTGTGTGGTATGCTGTATTGTGCACTTACTTTCCTAATACATCCTGGCCCGTCTACTAGGCGTCACAGACACAGACGTTAGTTATATATGTTAGTTAGAAAACTTTAACAGCACTCTCAGTGACACTCCGTAAAATGGATAAGAATGGAGGTAAAGAGATTATCAGCTTAACAATTTATTTTTTGATGAAGGCATTGCAGAACACAAAAAACCTCCGTGTCCGAGAAGATGGACGGATTTATGGCACCACAATAATGTTTCCTGGTCATAAGATTGTCATCATATGATGTCGTTTTATTGCTCAGATAAGGGAACACATTAGGAAACACATTTTGAAAGAGTAACACCAAACAAATATCCAGCACTGTGCTCTCACACTCGTGTTTTAAATGCATCTATGTGCGTATCTGTGAATGTGCACGTGCATGTGCGTGCGTGCGTGCGTGCGTGCGTGTGTGTGTGTGCGCATGTGTGTGTGTCTCCCTACAGGCAAAATGCCACCAGCTACCGTGGAGGGTCAAGATGTGGACTTAGTGATTATACTACATACAAACACAGCACTAACAGACGGTGACTACGAGCGTATCACAGAAGAGCTGACACTGATGTTGAGACACTTGAATGGCTCAAACAGTCATGTTAAGTTGGGCTTCATTGTGTTTGATTCACAGATCCATGTAAAGTTCATGTTGAAAGACTTAAGCAACATCTCTGAGAACGATGTCAAAAATTTCACGAGGACCTCTTCGACGGGTACCAACATTGCTGGAGCTCTTTATGCAAGTGATGGAACTTTCTTTTTCTGTCTGTCTCTCTCATGTTGAAGGATATATGACGACACAGCTACGAATGCAAACATGTTTTAAGTAACTACCTTTATATAAAATGTAATAGGCTGATGCACTTGAAGAACAATGTAATAATGTGACAAGACAGTAACCGAAAGTAAAGTACTACTCCCTACTGATGCTTATGAAGTTCAGGGATTCGTTTCTCAAAACTATT
This sequence comes from Monoplex corrugatus, assembly GCA_030674185.1. Lineage (NCBI taxonomy): Eukaryota > Metazoa > Mollusca > Gastropoda > Littorinimorpha > Ranellidae > Monoplex > Monoplex corrugatus. The sequence goes on from CM060315.1 coordinate 86,032,485, forward strand.
CATCTGACTGAAAAAGTCATATATTCTATGCAAAGCTTTCAAGATGTTCCATTGCGCACATTAACACTGGTATGTTGAGACTGGCAGATATACATTCTTTAATCAAACTGGAGTAAAATGTATGAAATCGAAAATACATGAAATTAGTCCAGTTGCCATGACAACATGTTATACGTTTGCTTATTTCAGTCAGAAACATGATCTGTTTCTTATACAACGCAAATTTGGGAAACCAACTGAGTTTCCAGAATGCAGAAACGTAGATGTTTAGATAAGTTACCAGCTTCAAGTCCTTGGGAGTACGAGTAATCGTCTCATATGAAGGCTCAGAACCAGAAGTTCTTAGCATAGAAACACAGACAAGAGCGGTTGTCTCTTGACTCAAAGTCATCTAGAATAACTTCGATTTAAAATCAGACCTATGCATTTCCATGCCATGTCTTTTTTTTCATGTCATCATCATCATCAAGTGCCTTGCCACATGGCGCTGGCGATCATGGCCCTCCATATGCATCTGTCCCTTGTTGCTGCAAGCACATCTTCCACCCTCCTTGTCCTCAGCCACTCTGCAAGTCCGCCCAATATTTTCCCTGGGTCTACCTAGTGCTCTTTTTCCCTCCAGCTTTCCTGTTGTGACCAGGTGCTCCAATTCCCCTTTCCTCATAAAATGGCCTATAAATGTTGCCTGTCTTTTACTAATATTCCTTTGAATGACCTTGTTGTGTTTGCCTCCATCAAGACTATCTCGTTTGTTTTCTTTGCTGTCCATGGAACTCTCAACCTTCTTCTTAAAAACCATGTCTCGGCTGCCTCAATCTTGTTCTGGCTTTGCTTGTTGACTGTCCACCCTCACAACCGTATAACATTATCAGTTCTATATAACATTCAAGAACTCTCTTCCTGATGTTAATTGATAGGCATTTGTTGGTAAGAATGCTTTTCGTCTTCTTAAATGTTGTTTTGGCTTGGCGGATTCTGCTGGCTATTTCTGATGTGCATCTGCCGTCTGGTGAAATGATCGTTCCCAGGTATTTAAACTTATCAACCTGTCTGAAGGTTGTGCCGTTTCCTGTTATTTTACATGAGGGATTTCATGTTTATTACTGATTACCATGACTTCAGTCTTCTTGCTGTTTAGCTCCAACCCCTTACATTTGCTTTCTATTTTTATTATATTCACAAGGTTTTGTAGGTCCCTTTCATTTTCTGCAGTTAGCACGGTGTCATCCGCGTATCGAATGTTGTTTATCATTTTCCTCCAAACTTTAATCCAGGTCTTCCTCTAGGTTTCTGATGATGTTTTCGCTGTAAAGTGAAAACAGATCTGGTGACAAAATACAACCTTGTCTGACCCCTCTTTTGATATTTTAGAAAGTGCTTACATCGTTTTCTATTCTCATTGCCGCCGTTTTTTCCCAGTACATATTTCTGATCATTCGTAGATCTTTTCCATCAATATTGAGTCTCTCTAGTTGGTTGATCAATTCTTCATTTCTTACCCGCTCGAAAGCCTTGGTATAATCAACAAAGCATAAATATAAATCCTTATTCATCTCGATTGACCTCTATATGATAGTTCTTAGGATGTATATGGCATTAGTAGTTCCTTTCCCTTCCACAAATCCACACTGTTCTTCTGCTATTTCACTTTTGATTCTATTCCTTGTCCTCATCATGATTATTCTTAAAGGATCTTTGTTACATGACTCATAAAGCTGATTGTACAATAGAGTTCGCATTCTATAGCCCCTGTTTTACTTGGAACAGCAATGAAAATTGATTTTGACATATCTTTGGGAATATTTCCGGTGTCATAAATCCCATTTAGGAGGACTGTTATTTTTTCAATGCCAAATTCCTCCAGGGCTTCAATCATCTCTGTAGTAATATTGTCTGTTCCTGGGGCTTTTCCTGGTTTCATCTTTTTCAGTGATGCTCTAACGTCATATTTCATTAAAGGTGGTCCTCCTTTCTTATAATGCGTTCTTCGTTTCTTCAAAAAGGTCTTTAATGTACTGTCCCTATCTATCTGGTATTTTGTCTTTTTCCATGATAAGCGTACCATCTTTGGATTTTAAGCAACCAGTTGATGTGCATGTCTTTTTCCTGTGGACAATTTCTTCAATTCTTCTGTACACACCCTGGGGATCCGTTTTATGTCAGTCTTCTATTTCTTTACATTTTGTTTTCAGTCAAGCTTCCATGGCTTCGATGCACCTATTCCTGATTTTTTCATGTACACTCGTCAAACATGGATCTTTCAGCCGAGTTGTAGAAAATAATCCAAGCCATAGAAATGATGTATATTGAAATGTCCTAGACATCTCTTATTCTGAGCATACCAGAAACCAGGAGGTTTGACGTAAAATCACACAGCAGTCAATGGAAAATGTAAATCGATCTCTTCACTGTTGCTATGGACATTAAAATGGTATGGCCATACTATCAGATCATTAGGCCTTTTGAAGTCTGTGCTACAAGACACTGTTCTGAAAAGCAGAAAGGGAGACAGACCATGCGTATTGTAAACATTACTATGCGTGTTTATTGCTATGTTTGACAATAGTCGGCTAATTTCACTATCTGAAAAATACATGTCATATTCATATTCAATACGCTTTTGTCCTTATCTTGAGGCTTTCATCAGGAGAACATTTTCTGACAATCTGACGATGGGCTCAAGACAATATCAAAAGTGTGTATAACCATTGAAGAATGTTTAAATATAGTTCCCAGTCAAGAATACGTGTCCGACTTCTCTTGATACAACACTACAAAGGGCACATCAACCCCAGAGAAATCAATGAGTGCCTCTGTCAGTAGTTTTAGTGTGAAAGAGACTTTGTCTATGTTCGAATTCCAACCGATATCGGCAGAAAAGATAATGAAAGATAAAGGAAGTAAGCATGAAGAGTATGCTGACTGAAGTCAAGACCAGGTCTTCTCCCGTAAGCGAGAATTGCTCCTATTACTCCAACCACAAGAAATGGCTCTCCGGAGTAATGAAGAACCGAGGTCATGAAAAATCGAGGTTACATCAGTCCTGTTGTTTATGGTTTTGTTGGTATTCAAGCGTCCAATGTAAGGTCCTTTTTTTCTGGTTAATAAGCCACTGACTGTGCCATATTCTGAACTCACTGAACAGTTTGAGGAAAAAGACTGCAAATGTGTCAAATAAACTGGTATAAGAAGAAAATGATACTGAATATGACAGAACACATGGGTTTTATGTGTCAAGCACGGTCATAGATCAGGAAAAAATTAATGGTGCTGGTAAGTGAGCGCACAGTGTTAGTGGTACAAAAGGCAGCACAATGATAGAGGAAATACAAATAAAAAGGATTCTATGGATACTGTTTGTGTTTATACTTTTTGTGCTCAATCTGAGTTAAAATACAACTGTAGAAAGACAGTTTTAATGGTAGGTAAAACGGTTGGTCGTAAAGTTAAGTCAATTTTTGTATGAGAAACATATATAACTAATATCAAGAAAAACGATAGTAATATAAATGTAATGTTGATAATGTTAATGATAATAATAATAATGTTGATAATAATTATGTTAATAATATATTGATAATAACAAAATAATAATAACAATAATAATGTTAATAATGATAATGATAATGTTGATAATGTTACTACTACTACTACTACTACTACATACTATACTACTACTACTACTACTACCAACGACAACAACAACAAACAATAATAATGATGATAATAATAATAATAATGATGATAACAATAATAATGATAATAACAATAATGATAATAATAATGATGATAATAATAATGATAATGATAATGATAACAATAATAACATGTATATATCGCCAAATCTTGATACAAGAATAAAACTAAAACTGAAATACTGATGTTGCTTGTAGAGTTACAGGTGAAGCTTCTTAAGACGCTTGATGATTCGGTAGCTAAGGCTGTAAGATCAGTCCAGCTCAAGTTTAGGGACTGGCAGAAAATGGAAAGTCCTGGACGCAATAGATACACCAGGGCAAAGACTGATGGTCATAGAAAAATACGGCACACGTTGACCAATAGGCAGGGACTGGGATCGATAAAACTGGACTGTTAATCAAAGGCCAACGGACATGCAAAAAGAGATACGATAATACAAGAGATAAAGAAAGAAGAAGACGCCAAAACAGTCCAGATGGCAGTCTAGCAAGGCCAACAGGGACAGCGGACGACTTGGGAAAATGCACTGCAAAGAAGTCTAGACTGGAATGACCTGTAGCATATGGCCCCTCTCAGATTTAGTTTCATCCTCAGATCTGTATATAACCCCCTGCCATCGAATGCAAATCTGGTGAAATTGGGGAAATCAAATGGCATGCCACACTGGAATATGTCCTGAGCTCATGCAAGGTAGAACTAAGCCATAGAAGGTACACATGGAAGCACAGTCGAATGCTTCAAGAGATCGCATAAGCGATCAGTACTGCCAGGGGAAAAACATGCCACCACAAGCTCCGACAATCTTCTACACGGCTGGAAGCGGCAAGCTGTGGTCGAAAAAACGTGACATCCAGAGCATGGATGTGGGGGTCTTCTAGATGAAGCGGATAACTGGGATGCACAGCAGATTGACACAATGCAAAAACAAACAAACAAACAAACAAACAAATAAACAAACAAAACAAAAAAAACCAAAATCATCATTAAGAGTGGCGTGAGACCGGATATAGTTCTCCACTCCACTCCTATTCGTCAAAACAAATGATTCTGATCGAACTCACTGTACCATATGAAAGCAGAATAGAGGAACCCCATATCTACAAGACTGAAAAGTATGCCAGTCAATTTGAGGAAATCCAGCTTTCGAGCCAAAGTCTTTGCGGTGGAGTTTGGAGCACGGGAGTTGATACGCACATTAGCCTATGACCTCGGGAAACAGCTCTCAGTTTCTGCACACAGAGAGCCAGAGCCCTACAGACAATGGCAGAAGTAGCTGGAAAGAATTTCAGCTGGATTTGGTGGAGCAGGATAAACAAAACAAGGTTCATAAGGCTTAAACGTTCCCCATATGTTGGCGGTGTCTGATAGCTGTTTGGTTGAAATATACGTTGCAAGAATGACTTGGCCTTAAGACGCTTGACCAGCATGGATGCACAGCTTCGAACCCGGGAGGTATACAATTTTCGATTTTAAAAATGGCGACAGCAGAAGGACGCCCAAGAGTTTTGACGTGGGTGTGGCTGGGCCCATTTACAGCGTAAAGAGTCCAGAACACTTGCTTGATGGGGCTTCTCCTCAGAGGACCTCGTCCTATCCGGCTCTCCAAAGGGTTTCTTGTATGTATGTTGTCTGTAATATTATCCGAATAAAATTTGCTTGCGAATTTGGATTATGTAACTCTGACATTAAAAAAAGCCATTCAATTAACGTTAAGTTTGAGAGAGGGTCTCCAATGAAATTTTCATGAGATCAGTTCTATAACAGGAATCAACTTTGATGTAAACGGTATCAGGAATTACCACAAAAGAAAGGATATCTTGAACCATGTCAGGAGACAACAACCTCACATTATCTTCTCACAAGAAATTTATTTAAGGAATCAATATAAAAATTATCAGATCAATTTATAAGGTTGAATGCATAGTGAATGATGTTCCATTCAAGGCCAATCCACTCTCTGATATTGTCTTCCCATCTTTTTCTCTGTCTGCCTCTTCGTCTCCCTCCCTGAACTGTTCCCTGCAAGACGGTCTTGGCCAGTCCAGATGATCGTGTGACGTGCCCGTACCACCTCTGTTTGCGTCTTTTCACTGAAGTCAGGAGGTCTTCATACGGCCCGATGGCGTTTTCGATTCGGGTTTTCACTTCCTTATTGGTTATATGATCTTTGGTTATATGAGTTTTCCTCTCACGCCTTTAAACTGAAAAACGTAATTCTGTGGGTGGCAACCAGTTAAAATGGTTCTAGCCTAGAATTATATACAGTTTATTACCAATACAAAATTTGTCTGAAGGCTTTCTGACACATCCTAAAGTTCATTTTGCAGCATCAATTAAGAAATATCCATACATTTGTTTTGGGAATGTTCAGTCCAAACGTTTCGGAATAATGTAACGTCTTTGTGCTAAAATTATATGACATGGTTTGTTTTAATTTCTCGTTATAATTATTTGGAGAAACAACGATAAAACAGACCAGGTGATGGAACTGATTATTTTTGCTAAAACCTCTATGGAGCATAACAGATTTGATGTTGTAGACATCGTACAAGGAGAACAATCTCAAAATCACTGCTATAGAGCTAGAGGCAAATTTCAGAGTAAAGTTTGAAACCAGGGCCACTTAATTTGCCATAAAAATCACAGCTAGTGTCACATATTCATCATCATCATCATCAGGTGCCCTGCCGCATGGCATTGGCGACCATGGACTTCCAACCATCTTATCTCTCGTTGCCCCAGAATCCCCCCCCCCACCCTCTTCATCCCCAGCCACTCTGCAAGTCCGTCCAGCATTCTCTCTCTGGGTCTACCTGGTGCTTTCTTTCCCTCCAGCTTTCCCGTTGTGACCAGGTGCTCCAAATCCCCCTTCTTCATAAAATGGCCTATAAATGTTGCTTGTCTTTTCCTAATCTTCCTTATGAGTGATCTACTTGTGTCTGCCTCCATCAAGACTGTCTCGTTTGTTTTCTTTGCTGTCCATGGAACTATCAACATTCTTCTGAGAAACCACATATTAGTTTAACAAAAGGGATGCTTGCCAGCCACACACTCCTACACACACGCACGTGTGTGTTTGTGTGAGTGTGAGTGAGTCTGTGCGCAGGCGCAGGCGCGGTAAGACAAAAACACGTTTTGTAGGACTGTATAGAGTGGACACAGAACACAAGACTGAAAATGCTGGACTGCTGTGGCTGCTGATTCTAATTGTAATTTGAACTCTATACACTGTTGTGATATCTTTTGTCTGTCACAGATGGCGAGAATGGAAATGTTTTCTGTGAGAAATGGGGATCGTCCTGATGTGCCCAATGTCATTCTCCTCATCACTGCTGCTGTGTCTGACGTCAACCCTGATGACGTCACCAAGGAAGCTGAAGCGGCCAAAAAGGGACAAGGTCTGTTTTCATTTGAGTGAGTGAGAGAGAGAGAGAGAGAGAAAGGAAGTAGGGAGGAAGAGGCAGAGAGACAGACAAACAGAACAGACAGACAGACAGAAGACAGACAGACAGACAGAGGAGTGGTGGTCAGATATACCTTAGACTCCGGCTCATGTAAACCCTATGTAGATCTGACACACACAGTATCTCTTCTAATTTGCCCATTCACTTTCCAGAGAGGAGACCATCCTAATTTTAAAGCTACTCGCTCTTTTATTGCACTTTATCTAGCAACAAACATTTAGAAGAAAAAAACTGAATATGTCATTGCACATACACACACTCATTTGTTACTAAAAAAAATATAAAAAACAAAAGAAAAGAAAAACCCTCATGATAGTCGTGATTTTATTTTTTTGATAGTTCAAGTACATTTTCCTGCCCAACCATGCAAGCAGATACCCCCTCGCCGTCACCGTGAGAATACCCAAGCCTTTAACCATCCAGTGAAGTCTGAAACCACTAACATTCTTTACAATTCCATATATGCACGCGGACACACACACACATGCGATATATATCATGTGCCCTGCTGCATGGCGTTGGCAATCATGGACTCCATATGTATCTATCCCTTGTTGCCGTAAACACGTCTTCCACCCTGTCTGTCCTCAGCCACCCTGCAAGTTCGTCAATATTTTCTCCCCGGGTCTACCTGGTGCTCTCTTTCCCTCCAGCTTTCCTGTTGTGACCAGGTGCTCCAATTCCCCCTTTCTCATAAAATGGCCTATAAATGCTGCCTGTCTTTACCTAATATTCCTTATGAATGAGCTTCTTGTGTCTCCCTCCATCAAGACTGTCTCGTTCGTTTTCTTCGCTGTCCATGGAACTCTCAACATTCTTCTTAGAAACCACATCTCGGCTGCCTCAATCTTGTTCTGGCTTTGCCTGTTGACTGTCCACGCCTCACAATTGTATAACATTATCGGTTCTATATAACATTCAAGAACTCTCTTCCCGATGTTAATTGATAAGCATTTAATACAACAAGACAAGACAGGCGCAAATTTTCGGCAAACTGGCCTTTGTCAAGCGTAAGACTACAAACAAACAAACAAACACACACCAGATACAAAAATTAGGAGAAAAAGACTGAAACTTCCCTGCTGCTGGGTCCAATGTGAGTTTATTCCTTCTCTGGTGTTTGTTTATTTGTTTGTTTGTTTGTGATCTTACGCTTGACAAAGGCCAATTGGCAATTTGTGCCTGTCATGTCTTGTTGTATTAAATACGCGTTCTTATTCTTCTTTCGTGTTTTTTCTGGTTCCTGTTTGCTTGAACGTGGGCAGTCACACTTGTTTTGGATTTTGACTTTGTTGGTAAGAATACTTTTCATCTTTTTGAATGCTGTTCTGGCTCGGCCGATTCTGTTGGCTACTTCTGATGTGCATCTGCCGCCTGGTTAGGATGACTGTTCCCAGATATTTAAACTTATCAACCTGTCTGAAGGTTGTGCCGTTTGCTGTTATTCTGCATGAGGGGATTTCATGTTTTTACTGATTACCATGACTTCAGCCTTCTTGCTATTTAGCTCCAACTTTAATTTTTGCTTTCTATTTCTACTATAATTACAAGGTTTTGTAGTCCCTTTCTGTAATTAGCACGGTGTCATCTGTGTAACGAATGTTGTTTATCATTTTTCCAACCTTTAATCCAGCGCATTCTTCTAGGTTTCTCATGATGTTTTCGCTGTAAAGTGAAAACAGATCTGGTGACAAAACACAATCTTGTCTGACCCTCTTTTGATGTTTTGGAAAGAGCTTATATCGTTTTCTATTCTCATTACAGCTGTTTGTTCCCATACATATTTCTGATCATTCGTAGATCTTTTCCATCAATATTGAGTCTTTCTAGTTGGTTGATCAATTCTTCATGTCTTACCCGATCGAAAGTTTTGGTATAATCAACAAAGCATAAATATGTCAGGTCGGATAGATGTATCCGCTACTGGTAACCTGGAACCCAGTACTACCTGTCACAGGGTCGAATTGCTGGCGACTAAACCAGCACCCCCACCAGTCATCTCAGGAGGATGGTGGGGAGGGTGGCTAGAAACCCTGTGGAAATAAATTAGATCCATCAAAGGGCGCCAGCTGTGAAGAGCTACCCGCGGCCATCTAGCTAAGGCAGTAAACCCTGCCAATGAATCCGGTGTGGGGCCCCTAAGGTGGTTGGATGGAAAACTTTGTCACTTTCCGGCAGCTCCTGCGGCCGCGTTGGCACCAAAACGTAACAGCCCTGCTGTTCCTTTGGATCTGTCAGCGAGGTGGAGAGGGGGGACAAGTTGCATGGGCAACAGCCTGTCTTCCATACTACACTGCCCAGGCTTACATCCGTTCATTCATCCACAAACACTCTGCACCTACGACCTGGAGAGGACACTCCAGCCTCCTACTAACACTAGTGTCGGCACAACACGGGAAGCAACAGATACCGGTGATAAGTCATCGCTCAACTGGCGTAGAGCTGACGCCAGGGGTTGCTTTTGACGGTGGAAGAGACCTTCATGTCTTACTGGACAGCTACCGCCCGCCTAAGCTGGGCAGCCCCCAGCCAATCAGGTGCTGTCCCGCCACGACCTGCCTTCTTCATTGGGTGCATGAAGATTAGAAGAAAATCTGACAAGCAGGTCGTTAACTACCGCACCAGGCAAAAAGAAAAATTCAATTCAGGAAACGGATCAGGAAAAGGATCAGTAGTGAAACTGGGCTGCTGGAATGTCCGAACAATGATGCCTGGGCTCTTCCAAGATCTACAAGACATCAGCGACGCCAGAAAGACCGCCGTCATAAACAGCGAGCTAAAGAGGCTCAATGTGGACATTGCCACTCTGCAGGAAACACGGCTGGCTGACTCAGGAACACTAAAGGAAAGGGACTACACCTTCTTCTGGCAAGGAAAGAGTTCTGATGCCTCAAGAGAGTACGGAGTAGGCTTTGCAGTAAGGAACAGCCTGCTGAACATGATTGAACCAGGCAGCGGCGGTTCAGAGCGACACTTGATTCCTCCACCTCAACACCACCGAAGACTATGTCACTCTCATCAGCGTTTATGCCCCAACTCTGTCTGCCTCTCCAGACGCCAAGCATGAGTTCTACGAAAATCTTGCATCAACCATAAGGAACATCCCCAGGACAGAACAACTTGTTCTCCTGAGCGACTTCAACGCCAGAGTGGGTGCAGACAATGACTCATGGCCCTCCTGCCTCGGTTCGTTTGGAGTGGGGAAAATGAATGAGAATGGACAGCGACTGCTTGAGTTTTGCGCCTGCCATGAACTGTGCATCGCCAACTCCTTCTTCAAGACGAAGCCTCAACACAAAGTGTCCTGGAGGCACCCGCGCTCAAAACATTGGCACCAACTGGATTTGATCCTAGTAAGACGTGCCGCTATCAAAAACATTCTCCACACTCGCTCTTATCACAGCGCAGACTGCGACACAGACCACTCTCTGGTACATATATGTTGCAAGATCAGACTGCAACCAAAGAAGTTCCACTGCTCAAAGAAACGAGGGAACCCACGCATTGACGTCAGCAAGATGTCTCAGCCAGATCTTGTAGAACAGTTCGCAGAGGCCTTTCAGAGAGAATACGATGCATTGCAGCCCAGAGACTCTGCCACAGAGAGATGGGAAACGCTACGAGACACCATGCACCGCATTGCTATGGCCACCTTTGGAAAGAAAACTGTAAAGTCCCATGACTGGTTTGAGGCCAAATCATCAGAGATGATCCCACTGTTGAGGCCAAGCGCGCCGCACTCACCGAGTATAAGCGGTCACCAGTGAGAAGAACCTGCAAATCCTCAGGGCTGCCAGGAGTAAGGTTCAGCTTAACGCCAGGCGCTGTGCAAACGAGTACTGGACAGAGCTCAGCGAAGAGTACAGATGCTGCTGAAAGAGGCAACATCCGAGGAATGTATGATGGCATCAAGAAGGCACTGGGACCAACACAGAGCAAGATTGCCCCCCTCAAATCCTCCACTGGGGAAGTAATTAGCGATCCTAGCCAACAGATGGAAAGATGGGCGGAACACTACTCCGACCTCTACTCCACACAGAACATGGTGTCCCCCTCAGCCCTCGATGCCATCAAGTGCATGCCGGTAATGGAAGAACTTAACGCAGAGCCAACTGTGGACGAACTCAGCAAGGCCATTGATAGCCTGGCATCAGGCAAGGCACCTGGCAACGACGGAATTCCCCCAGAACTCATCAAGCACTGCAAGACTTCTCTTCTGTACCCTTTGCACGCAGTCCTCTGTCAGTGTTGGAATGAGGGAGCTGTACCGCAGGACATGAGGGACGTCAAGATCGTCACCCTGTACAAAAACAAGGGCGAAAGGAGCGACTGCAACAACTACAGAGGTATCTCGCTCCTCAGCATTGTTGGCAAAGTCTACGCTCGGTCCTCCTAATCCGCCTGCAGAAACTGGCTGAACGCGTCTACCCGGAATCACAGTGTAGTTTTCGAGCAGAGAGATCCACGGTAGACATGGTCTTTTCCCTTCGCCAAATCCAGGAGAAGTGCAGAGAGCAGCGGATGCCCCTGTATGTGGCATTCATTGACCTCACCAAGGCCTTTGACCTAGTCAGCAGAGATGGCCTTTTTAGGGCTCTCCGAAAAATCGGCTGCCCCCCCCCCCCCCCCAAACTGCACAGCTTAATTGAGTCCTTCGACCAACATGAAAGGGACGGTGCAGTTCAACGGAAACCTCTCCAAGCCCTTCGACGTACGCAGCGGTGTGAAACAAGGCTGCGTCCTGGCCCCAGCCCTCTTTGGAATCTTCTTCGCTCTCCTCCTGAGGCATGCATTCAGCACAGCGCAAGAAGGGATCCACCTGCGGACCAGATCAGACGGCAGGCTCTTCAACCTCGCCCGCCTCAGAGCAAGGACAAAGGTCCGTGAAACCCTCATCAGAGACATGCTATTTGCCGACGATGCTGCAGTTGTGACCCATACTCAGCGGGACTTGCAGTCACTAATGGACCGCTTTTCCCAGGCCTGCAAAGATTTTGGTCTGACCATCAGTCTTAAGAAGACAAACGTCCTGGGCCAAGACACGCCATCTCCACCAGCCATCACCATTGATGGCTACGAGCTTGAAGCCATCCATCCATTCACATATCTTGGGTCCACCATCACCGATAACCTCTCCCTTGACACAGAGATCGACAAGAGGATCGGGAAGGCAGCCACAACACTAGCCCGCCTCACACAAAGGGTGTGGACAAATCCCAAGCTGACCAAGAAGACAAAGATGGCTATATACAACGCCTGTGTCCTCAGCACCTTGCTGTATGGCAGCGAGGCGTGGACCACTTATACTCATCAGGAGAAAAGGCTCAATACCTTCCACCTGAGAAACCTACGGCGCATACTCGGCATTTCCTGGCAAGACAAGGTGACCAACACCGAAGTCATGACCCGCGCTGGCCTCCCAACCATGCATACCATGCTGAGACAGCGTCGGCTGCGCTGGTTGGGCCACGTTCGCCGCATGGAAGATGGTCGCATCCCAAAAGACATCCTTTATGGTGAGCTTGCCACAGGGCAGAGAAACATTGGCAGCCCACAGCTGAGATACAAAGACGTTTGCAAACGTGACATGAAGGCGCTTGAGATAGACACTGAGTCTTGGGAGGACCTCGCAGACGACCGCAACAGCTGGAGAACCACTCTCAAGAAACAGCTGCGGATTGGTGAGGACAAACTGTCAGCTGCTGCAGCAGAAAAGCGAGTTCGCAGAAAAGGGATGACAGCCAACAGACCAGCATCAGCATACACATGCAACCGCTGCGACAGAGACTGCCTCTCTCGCATTGGTCTCTAGAGTCACAGACGACGCTGCTTGGACCAAGCAGACAGCCCATCTAGACATTAGAACGGATGTACTTTGTCCATGGTCAGCCATGACCAAGGGAGGCCTACTACTAAATATAAATCCTTATTCATCTCAATTGACTTCTGTATTATAGTTCTTATGACGTATATGGCATTAATAGTTCCTTTCCCTTCCACAAATCCACACTGTTCTTCTGCTATTTCTCCTTTGATTCATTCTACATGTATTCCTTGTCCTCATCAAGATTATTCTTAATAGGATTTTTGTTACATGACTTATCAAACTGATTGTACAATGGAGTTCGCATTCTATAGTCCCTGTTTTCTTTGGAAGTGCAATGAAAATTTGATTTTGACATATCTCTGGGGATTTTTCCGGTGTCATAAATTTCAGTACCAAATTTCCCCAGGGCTTCAATCACCACTGTAGTAATATTGTCTGGTCCTGGGGCTTTTCCTGGTTTCATCTTTTTTCAATGCTGCTCTAACTTCATCTTTCATTATGGGTGGTCCTTCAACGTTTTTTCTTATAATGTGTTCTTCATTTCTGTCACCCTCAAAAAGGTCTTTAATGTACTCTCCCCATATATCTAATATTCTTCTTTTTCCATAATAAGTGTACCATCTTACGATTTTAGCAACCAGTTGCTGTGCATGTCTATTTCTTGTGGGCAATTTCTTCAATTCTTCTCTACATACCCTGAGGATCTGTTTTGTGTCGGTCTTCTATTTCTTGCATTTTGTTTTCGGCCAAGCTTCCTTAGCTTCATTGCGCCTATTCATGATTTCTTTGTTTATCTTCATGTATCTATCCTCTTTTCCTTTGCCTTCCTCCGTTCTTCCATCAAGCCTAGAATTTCTTTTGTCATCCAGTTCTTTTTTGCTTTTCTATCTACTCAAGAGAGTTCTTCACAAGCTTCGTTTACGGAGTTTCTCAACTTTGTCCATTGTTCCTCACTGTCACCAACGTCTTCCAGAGAACTGAATTTGTTTTAAACATGTACGTTTACATGTATTTTTACCTATCGCTTCATCTCTCTTAAAGAGTGCAAGATTTAGTTTGATGCTCCATTCGGTCTGTTTTCTTTTTCTTAATTTCAGCCTAAACCTTTCCACTACAGGATTGTGGTCACTGTTGCAGTCTGCGCCTGGTAGTGTTTTTGCTGTAAGCAAAGAATTTTTCAGTCTTCTATTGACCAGGATGTAGTCAACTTGATTTTTGTTATTATCTCCTGGACTCATCCATGTCCATTTTCTTCTGTTAGCTGCTCAAACCAGGTGTTTCCTACTAAGAACTCATTTATCTGTGTCTATTCCACAAGTTTCCCTCCCCTTTCATTTTATGTACCAAGGCCGTGAGGTCCAATTATATCCTCCACCTTCCACAGACACACACACTCACGCACTCACACACACACACACACACACACACACACACACACACACACACACACACACACACACACACACACACACACACATATATATATATATATATATATTATATAATATATATATATGTATATGTCATTCACACACACACACACACACACACACACACACACACATATATATATATATATATATATATATATATATATATATATATATATATATATATAAAGGTCTTCAGAGCACACCAGCAAGACCCAAAGTCTACCTCCAAGGAAGCTGCCAACAAATCAATCAAAAACAAAGTGCAGACAAAGCTCAGAGAAATGCAAGACTCCTGGCTTAGCAGAAAAGCGGACGAAATACAGAAGCATGCTGATACCAACAACTACAAGTGCTTCTATGACGCCCTAAAAACCTTATATGGGCCACAGACCCAAGGAACATCGCCGCCGCTCAACGCCGACGGATCAACACTTGTTACTGACAAAAATGCCATCCTACAACGCTGGGCCGAACACTTCGACAGTGTCCTCAATCGTGCATCTACTAGCAACAGCGAAGCCATTGACTGCATGCCGCAAGTGCCAATAAACACCGAACTGGCAGTGCCTCCAACGGAATCAGAGATCACGGCAGCAATCAAGCACCTTTCAAACGGCAAAGCTCCAAGCTCTGACTCCATTCCAGCAGAAATATACAAAGCAGGTGGACCAGTCATGACCCGAAAGCTAACAGAGTTGTTCAAGAGCATGTGGGAACAAGAATCCATCCCCCTGGAACTGAAGGACGCGACCATTGTCCATCTCCACAAGAAGAAGGGCAACAGGCAGTCCTGTGACAACCACAGGGGAATCTCTCTGCTCGCCATTGCCGGTACGATCCTCGCAAGAGTCCTCCCCAACCGCCTTATCGTTCACCTGGAAAATGGCCACCTACCAGAAACACAGTGCGGCTTCAGAAAATCACGCGGGACAACTGACATGATATTCGCAGCACGACAACTGCAAGAAAAGTGTCAGGAACAACACCAAGACCTGTACACGACATTCGTTGATCTGACAAAGGCCTTCGACACGGTCAGCCGTGAAGGACGATGGAGAATTATGGAGAAGTTCGGATGCCCATTAAAGTTCATCAACATGGTATGCCAATTTCATGACGGCATGCAGGCACGTGTGTTGGACAACGGAAATTGCTCCGAGACTTTCTCAGTCACGAACGGTGTCAAGCAGGGTTGTGTACCGGCGCCAACACTGTTCAGTATGATGTTTACGGCCATGCTCTCAGACGCATTCTATGACGACCATGACACATGCATTAGCTTTAGATACAGGACAGACGGAAGGCTCCTCAATGCCCTCAGGCTTCAGGCGAAGACCAAGGTTGAAAAAGACTGGGTCCGCGACCTCCTGTTCGCCGATGACTGCGCTCTGAACGCCACCACTGAAGCAAAAATGCAGCAGAGCATGGATCGATTCGCATCATCCTGCACAAACTTCGGACTCACCATCAGTACAAAGAAGACCGAAGTCATGTTTCAGCCTGTACCACAACAGCGGTACTCAGAACCAAGCATCACTGTCAAGGAGAAACCTTGAAAGCTGTGGACAATTTTACGTACCTCGGAAGCACGATCTCAAGATCAGTGAACATTGACACTGAGGTAGACACACACATTGCCAAAGCAAGTTCAGCTTTCGGACGCCTCAGGGTATCGGTATGGGACAGGAGAGGTATCAAACTGTCCACCAAGCTGAAGGTATACAAGGCAGCCGTTCTGCCAACCCTTCTGTATGCCTGTGAGACATGGACCGTATACGAGCGCCATGCCAAGAAACTCAACCGAATCCATATCAACTGCCTCAGACAGCTCCTGAAGATCACCTGGAAGGATAGAATACCTGACACAGATGTCCTCGATCAGGCCGGAATGACTAGCATTCACACCCTGCTCAGAAGAGCCCAGCTCAGATGGGCCGGACACATCGTGCGTATGCAAGACACGCGTCTCCCGAAGAGACTGCTCTATGGTGAGTTAGCACACGGCATACGCTCGCGAGGAAGGCCAAAGCTGCGCTTCAAGGACACGCTTAAAGCGTCCCTTAAAAACTTCGGTATCGACACCAAGACATGGGAGGCCCTTACACAAGACCGCTCATCATGGAGAAACTGCGTTGGCGAAGGTGCCGCCTCCTACGAACAAAGCAGGATCAGTGGAGCACAAAAGAAACGAGAGCTGCGTAAATCCCGAGCCAACTCCGAAGTCCACAATCCAGCAGAACACATGTGTCTCATCTGCGGCCGAGCCTTCCGCGCACGAATCGGCCTCATCAGTCACAACCGGACACATGAATCGTGATGATCCGTGGTCATCGTCGATCACGACGGACGAACAACAATATATATATATATTAAATATCATTCATGCGTTGTCGTCCTCAAGTATATATTATTCACGCTTTATCGTCATCAAATACAAGGGGGAGGCACATTATGTTTTTAATTCCAAAGAACTTGACATTTGTGGAGTAATGATTCATGTTTACTATGTGACAGACGCATGTTGGGCTGGACTGCGTCCAAATCTTGTCCCCGTTGTAGTTTAGCTTAAAACAGTTGATCGGAAGGACAGCTGCCTGTCATAACTGCAACTCGTGAAGCCCGCACAATCCAGTTGCTTGCATTACCTCCAAAATCTACATGTGGCGTTGCCTTTGTCCTATGTAAAGCCGCGTTTGAATGTAAGTGTGCGTGCGTGCGTGCGTGCGTGCGTGTGTGTGTGTGTGTGTGTGTGTGTGTGTGTGTGTGTGTGTGTGTGTGTGTGTGTGTGTGTGTGTGTGTGTTGTGTGTGTACACGCAAATAGAGATTGTCTTGGAAATTGTCTTTGCATGTTTCGTGTGTTTCTTGGGTGACATTTGAATCTTGTATCAAATCAGTTTTGAGTTCCACTCTGGGGATTTATATTTGAAGGACACGCAGATCTGGAAGTTGTCCAGGCTGATAGAGGATGAAGGTCCTGCTATCCTGTCATTTCTGTGCATCCTGTCCGATGTGTCCATATTGTAGAACCTGTGTAGGATGTACATAACTTGGGGGTGGGGGTGGGGAAGGAAGTTTCTGCTGTAGTATTCTTTCTGTCCCATGATGTTATTGGACACCAACGATCTGGTCATCCATGCCTGGTCGAAGGTGACAGGGTCATTCCAATCATGGTCTGATAATCTGAGGTTCGAGTCCAATCCATCATCCACCATTGCTCTCTTTGTGGGGTACTATAGATAATGTTGGTCAGTTGTCATTTTACTGTTTTGGGTGTGTAGCGTGTTTGTAGTGTAACATGTGTTGGACATGTGGCAGTCGTTTTGTGTGTCATGTCATGCTCGATAAACAGTCGCGACCGTGTAGCAGTTGTTTGTTCGTATCGTATTGTTGCTTAAGTGTGTTGATGTAGTGAGGCGCCCTGCTTGCACATGTACATGTGTTAATGTTTGTCAATAGTTGTGTGTTTTAGTGGGAAGTGTGTACTGGTGAGAAGCCAAGTGTTTATTTATTCATTAACTTTGTGTGGAAATGTTTTCACTCATGGAAGGTGAAATGCGAACTGTATGCTATTGTGTTGACACCAGTTTTGTTTGCTATAAGAGTGTATTTTATCAAATTTATATGCAAAAGTGCACACAAGTGCTGGAAGCTACATGAATTACGCTAATAGTCATGGTGAAACAGCGGCTCAGTTTGTTTAATAATGTATGCGCAGACGTGATGTGTATACGTTGTCGCGAATTTTAGATAAAATTTTGTTGTTTACGGTTATTGTAGAAAGGTAATTTTGTGTGATTATTGTCATGAATTTCAGATAAATTTTCGTCTATAGAATTTTGTGATTATTTCAATGAAATACTTTCTTTTGATTTAATAGTGATTATCTGCACGTACAGAATCATAAACTTGTATTGGTAAGGTGCCCTGCTTGTACATGGATATTACCATAGAGAAGGAATAACATTTTACAGTGTTGCTTCTTTAACATTTTTGTCGTGAATAAAAATCTAGTCTGGAAGCTTAGAAACAGAGAATGGTATTGGAACATTGTATAATCTCTCTCTCTCTCTAAATATATATATATATATATATATATATATATCAATCATCAACATCATCATCATCATGTGCCCTGCCGCATGGCATTAGAGATCATGGCCCTCCATTTGTATCTATCCATTTGTCGCCACAAGTACATCTTCCACTCTCTCTGTCATCAGTCACTCTGCATGTCCGTGGACAATTTCTTCATTTCTGCTGTACATACCCTGACGATCTGTTTTGAGTCGGTCGTCTATTTCTTTACACTTTGTTTTCAGCCAAGCTTCTTAAGCTTCATTGCACCTATTCCTGATTTCTTTGATTATCTTTCTGTATCTTTCCTCTTTTCCTTTTGCCTTCCTCCGTTCTTCCATCAAGCCTAACATTTCTTTTGTCAGCCATTTGTTTTTTACTTTTCTATCTACTCTAGGGATTTCTTCAAAAGCTTCATTTATCGAGTTTCTCAACTTTTATCCATAGTTGCTCACTGTTACCGACGTCTTCCAGAGCACTAAATTTGTTGGACTCTGGCATTTTAAATTTTCTTAGTATCATCATCATCATCAGGTGCCTTGCCGCGTGGCGTTGGGCCGATCATGGACTTCCATCTGTCTCTATCTTTTGTTGCCTCAAGCATCTCTTCCACCCTCCTTGTCTTCAGCCACTCTGCAAGTCCGTCTAGTATCTTCTCCATGTGTCTACCTGGTGCTCTCTTGCCCTCCAGCTTTCCTGTTGTGACCGGGTGCTTCAATTCCCCTTTCCTCATAAAATGGCCTATAAATGTTGCCTGTCTTTTCCCAATCTTCCTTATGAATGATCTACTTGAGTCTGCCTCCATCAAGACTGTCTCGTTTGTTTTCTTTGCTGTCCATGGAACTCTCAACATTATTCCCAGAAACCACATCTCGGCTGCCTCAATCTTGTTCTGGCTTTGCTTGTTGACTGTCCATGCCTCGCATCCGTACAACAGTATTGGTTCTATATAACATTCAAGAACTCTCTTCCTGGTGCTAACTGGTAGGCATTTGTTGGTAAAAATGCTTTTCATCTTCTTGAATGTTGTTTTGGCTTGGCCGATTCTGCTGGCTATTTCTGATGTGCATCTGCCGTCTGGTGAAATGATCGTTCCCAGGTATTTAAACATATCAACCTGTCTCAAGGTTGTGCCGTTTGCTGTTACTTTGCATGAGGGGATTTCATGCTTTTTACTGATCACCATGACTTCAGAATTCCTGTTGTTTAGTTCCAACCCCTTACCTTTGCTTTCTATTTCAAGTATATTCACAAGGTTTTGTAGATCCCTTTCTGTAATTAGCACGGTGTCATCTGTGTAACGAATGTTGTTTATCATTTTTCCAACCTTTAATCCAGCGCATTCTTCTAGGTTTCTCATGATGTTTTCGCTGTAAAGTGAAAACAGATCTGGTGACAAAACACAACCCTGTCTGACTCCTCTTTTGATGTTTTGGAAAGAGCTTATATCGTTTTTTTTTATTCTCACTGCAGCTGTTTGTTCCCAATACATATTTCTGATTATCCGTAGATCTTTTCCATCAATGTTGTCTTTCTATTTGGTTGATCAATTCTTCATGTCTTACCGACCGAAAGCCTTGGTGTAGTCAACAAAGCATAACTATTAATCCTTTTTTTCTTTTCTTTTTTTAAATTTTTTTTTATAAAGATTTAAACAGTTGATCTGCAGTTGTTTGTGTCACTGTAAGTCGTGCATCCTGCACGATTCAGTTCATTGCCTCTCCAAAACTCCACGTAGGGATTCAATTTTTGATTATTATTAAGCCGGCTTTTTGTTCTTTTTGTTCTTGTTGTTGTTGTTTTTGTTTTGTGAATGTGTGTCTGTAGTGTGTATATGTATGTGTGCGTTTTGTTGTGTGGTGTGTGTGTGTGTGTGTGTGTGTGTGTGTGTGTGTGTGTGTGTGTGTGTGTGTGTGTGTGTGTGTGTGTGTGTGTGTGTGTGTGTCTGTGTGTAGATACCCTCACAGAACTTAATGTTTGTCCTCTCGTGTTTCGAGTGTTTCTTGGAAACCATATGAATCGGGTGTCATATCTGTTATGAGCTTTTCCTTCTGACTGACGAAAAGAACATACTGAACCTGTCATTCCCTGGTTTCAACTGGGCGTGTATCTTTCTCCTTTCTTTGGTCCACTTTTCACGACACCTCTTTCGCTGCTTCCAGTTTTTCTACTTTCCAACTGTCCTGCGTTCATCTGACATTCTTTCTCGACACTCCCTTGTCTTTGTGTAGGGAGACTTGACTGGTCAAGCAGGATGAATGTAGACTGTTGAAACAAACAGCAAAATTTTATTACAATAGTTGGGTGGTGGTGATAAGTAGTTGGTGGCTATCAAAGCTTTTGAGAGAAAAAAAGCAAAATTTGTCTTGTAATGTCAGTTACTACATATGTCCTGCCAGTTATTGTAATATGAACAGCTGTAATGTGATAATGCAAAACACTATATATGATTATGATGGTATCAAATAACTTGGTGTGACGAAAACCTTTCCTTCAAAACGTAACTGACGTGACAACATTTTGTTCGAAAATATCGCCTCTTAAGTCTTGAACAGAAGATGGAAAAAAAACTCAGTGATTTCGTCTTTAGTGTAACATTTACATCTTCCTTAAGGAATCTAATCAGAATTACTTACCAGAGGAAGCCTGTTTGATATGTTGAGACAGTAGAACACAACACAGCGTGAAAACAATATCTCCTCTGAATTCTGTCTGAATTTAAAAACGTCTGCTTGATCAAATAATGTGGCCAAGGGAGGTCATTCTGATAATTTTTAAGTCCTTCAGCCAGTTCTGTATCATGTATACATTCATGATTATGGACAAAATCTTAAAACCTTTAAAACTGACCCCCAGGTAACAATTTAGTTGGAATGGCCGATATATAAAAACGGGCCTGAATTAAAAATTTACCCAAAATTGCTTTCGCATATCATATTTCCCTTGAGCCACTTAATAATGTATCCATTCATCAATCCTACGAGAAAGTATATAAGACTTTATCGAACATATACATCTAAATGGACCAGCAAGGCAGAGAGTATATAAGACTTTATCGAACATATACAGCTAAATAATAATAATAATTAATAATTACAATATTTATATAGCGCAAAATCTTGATAAAATCAAATCTAAGCGCTGAAGCAGACACACACGCAGGCACGCACGCTCGCACACACACGCACGCACACATACAGACACACACACACACACACACACACACACACACACACACACACACACACACACGCATGGCTATAAATGGGGAGAAAGAATAAAAGCAATAAAAGCAAGAATAAAAGCAATGGAAAATTATAGAGAGCATAGCATACAATTATATATTATAACCATGTGATTCCCTCCGAGCGGAGACAGGCTGCAGAGGGGAGGGTTGAGTGAGGTTAGGATTTTATGCAGGAGAGAAAAGGTGAGTTTTGAGAGCGGACTTGAAGGAGACAAAAGTAGGTTGCTGACGGACTGAGAGAGGAAGTTTGTTCCAGGAGAGTGGACCAGAAACAGAGAAGGCTCGTGGACCATAGGTATTGAGCTTAGTGCGTGGAAAGCGAAGAGTCAGAGGATCAGAGGCAGAGCGGAGGGTACGTGAGGGAACATAGATCTCAAGTAGGCTTGACAGGTAATCGGGGGCTGCGTTATTGAGGCTTTTGTAGCACATGGTGTCTAGTTTGTACTGTATGCGCTTTGATACAGGGAGCCAGTGAAGTTGTGCCAGGAGAGGAGATATGTGGTCAGCTTTTTTCTTTTTGAGTACAAGGCGTGCAGCATTGTTTTGAATGCGCTGTAGGATGTGAATGGTGGAGGCAGGAAGACCAGACAGGAGTGAATTGCAATAGTCAATGCGAGACATTATGAAGGAGAGAACGAGTTTTGCAGTTGTTTCGACAGAGAGATACTTCCTGATCAGCTTTATACGATGGAGATGATAGTAGCAGGATCTGGCAGTTTGAGAAACAAAGTTGTTCATGGAGAGGGTAGAGTCAATGCAGACACCAAGGTTTTTAGCTGAATCAGAAATTGGGACTGATGTGTTACATAATGGGAGAGAAAGAGGAGGCAGCTGAGAAAGTTTCTGACGGGTGCCAATGAGGATAGCTTCTGTTTTGTCGTCATTAAGCTGAAGTCTATTGTGTGTCATCCAGTTCTTAATGTCCGAGTAACACTCAGTGGTGCGAGTCAACAGGCGCTGTATATTATCAGGTGAGTCACTGTCTTGAAGTTGGGTGTCATCAGCATAGAAGTGGTGTTTTATAGAATGGAGGTTGGTGATGGTGGACAGGGGGGAGGTGTAAAGAGTGAAAAGAACAGGGCCAAGGACAGATCCTTGTGGAACACCACAGGTCAGGTATGCAGGTTGAGAGTAAGTGCCATTGATGAGAACGGTTTGTTTTCTGTTTGATAGGTATGAAGTGAACCAAGACAGAGCAATGTCAGAGATGCCAAAAGTATGATGAAGTCTAGAAAGGAGAATACCATGATCAATGGTATCAAAGGCTGCAGACAGATCAAGGAGTGTAAGGAGAGAGACTTTGCCAGTATCAGTTGCAAGGAGGAGATTGTTGAGAATGTGTAGTAGGGCAGTTTCAGTGCTATGGCACTGGCGGTAGGCTGACTGGAAAGGATTGAGGAGATTGTTGGCAGCCAGGTGAGAGTTCAGCTGGTTGAGGACGACTTTTTCAAGGAG
The DNA here is from genome assembly GCA_030674185.1 of Monoplex corrugatus. Classification (NCBI taxonomy): domain Eukaryota; kingdom Metazoa; phylum Mollusca; class Gastropoda; order Littorinimorpha; family Ranellidae; genus Monoplex; species Monoplex corrugatus. The sequence continues at coordinate 86,055,685 of CM060315.1, forward strand.
TTTTGACAAGAAAGAGAGATTAGAGATAGGCCGGTAATTTTTCAGTTCATTTGGATCTAAATTGTGTTTCTTGAGGAGAGGGTGAACAATAGCAGACTTGAAAGAATCTGGGACAGTTCCAGTTTGAAGAGAAGTGTTGATGATGTCAGTGATGAATGGGAGGAGAGTAGGGAGACAGTCGGCGTAGACAGAACCTGGAAGAGGATCCAGTTCGCAGGTTTTGAACGACATGGATCTGATTGTGTTGAGAATTTCTTCTTGTGAGACTGGGGTAAAAGTAGTAAGAGGTGTGCCAGAGAAGGACCAGCAAGGCAGAAAATGATAGGAAAAAATGACAGAAAGCAAATCAACGAGGCAGAAACAAGGAAAGTGACAGAAACGAGGAATGTCTAGCACAGAATTTCCAGAAGGTTATGATACTATATAGATACTATTCATACGGAAAGATCCCCCGGCATCCCTACGACAGAGGTGGTGGGTGGTGGTGGTGGTAACGTGCTTAACAACGTATCTAATCAACGTACCAACGTGTCAACGTATCTGATCAAGTGAGGTTCTATTCACAACTATAATGTTGTAAATAAAACGACTTGATTTTGTCAATCCGTCTTCCTGGGACTCGATTTTTGCGAGTCGTGTCTGCGTGGTAGCAGAGCAGGGTTAGATCTTGGGGGAGTTTTTGTTTTGTGCTGTTTTGTTTTGTTTTTTCAATTCAAACCTTAGCATGTTTGATACTCTGTCATCCTCCAGCATTCATTCTGATCTGTGATAGTGGGTTGGAACGACACAACTCTTACAGTTTGCGTTTGGTGTTAATGCTGTTAATGCTGGTAGACCCAGGGAGAAAACATTGGACGGACATGCAGGGTGGCTCAGGACAGAGCGGGTGGGTGATGTACTTGCAGCGACAAGGAATAGATCCGTATGGAGGATCATGATCGCCAGCGCCATGCGGCAGCGCACATGACGATGATGATGATGATAATGATGATGACGACGACGACGACGACGACGACGATGATGATGTACTGGAGGAATCTCCACAAAATTGTTCAGCATTGTGAAGGTGTTTCTGGCCATGCTAAATCGACTCTTGATGTCAGTGCTATCATGATGTGATTCATGATGATGATTGCTGCTGTTGTTGTTGTTCTTGTTGCCATCATCGTCAGTTGCCCCCAGTTCGCCAGTGAACACTCGCAGTTCCATGGCGTGAAAGCCAGCGAATGGCATTGTCGTGTGTAGAAATGACAGAACCAAGGAATCGTATACCGTAGAACACTCATATACCCTACAAGGAACCCACTATCCTTATAGGTACTCTACAGAAATTAAAGTTATGATGAAAATCCACACAATATGTGTAATCATGTTACATACTATGTGTACAGGAATACACATCCTAGCTGTTGGTGTGAGAATCACGGATACACAGGAACTTCAGAACATTGCCAGCTGGCCCCAAAGGAATTTTTATCCTCACTGAAACTGTGTCTGGTGTTGGGGAGCCTCTGTACAAGGTCGCTTTTGCTTTGTTACCCTGTAAGTAGTTCCAGTATATTGAGACTGGGATGTATGAATACTTAACATGTGTTTGATTGAAAAAAAAACTTTGAAGCATGGCTAACAATTTGTTCTTATTCTAAATCAAAGGAAATATTGTCTTGTTCGTATAATAAACTTATTACATCAATAAAATTTTCTTTCACAAACGAACACTAAAAACAACACTCCCATTCAATACCATCAGTAATGTTTTACGACTCAGATGCTCGAATATTCAAACTTTTTACTTTTTTCATTTGTTCGCTTGTATTATCTTGGGTGTTGCAGGGATATATAGATTGATGGTTAGCAACGAACCTGAACAGGAGAAATGCCGCGTGACATCATCTCTTTTATATCATCAATCTAGGTCTTCCTTGGTCTGCCTCTTGTTTTAACTCCACATATATATTGTATGCTTATTTGGCCAATTGATATCGTTCTATTCTAGTCACATGAAAAAAACACTCTATTCTCTGCTGATGAAGACAATGGTACACTGGTGTTATTGACACTATTTCTCAGATCTTGGTGTTTCTGATCACATCATGTCTAGTACCGATGACAGCTGTTATCAAACAGTGTACTTGGTAGTAGTCTGTGCTTCAAGGGCGAACCTGGTCTCAATAAGATGTCTTCATAAAGTAAGTAAACTTACACCGTTACAAAATGTAAAAAAAAAACTGAATAAAGAAACAAAGGAGATCGCTCTTATATCATGGAAATACGAATTTGGAAAACATTATCACTGAATAGGCCATTCTGTTTTTTGTAAATAATTATGGGTTTAAAGATTTTACATGATGTCCCTTCCTTAGCATTTAACAATTCTACAGTGATGAAATGGTTTGTGGAAGTACATGGAAGCAAATGTTATGAATCAAACGAAAGCTGTCCATGAGGATTTTATCTAACGATTGTGTTTAACATGATCAAAGGTTTAGTAATGTACAAATTCAAACATCTTACTGGGAAACAATATTTACTTGGAGTTTTCTTGTTAATCAACTTTTCATTGTTAAATTGCCATCGGTTCGTCACTGGAAAACAACTTGGGGTTGAATGAGATCCTTTGAATTGTGGTTACCCATTGTGATAGAGAAGGGCCAGTTTCGTTGCGCTATAACATTTACGTGCTCAATAATTGATTTCCCTTCTGTTTCAGTGGGAACATTACCGACTCTTTTGGATGTAAGCAAAAGACGTAAGTAAAACATCCAGATTTAAGAAGGAAGTGGAAATGAAAAAAACAAAACAAAAAGAATAAAAGAAGGAAAGAAAAGAAAAAAAGGTAGGTGCAAACATACATATTGGTAATACCAATGTAGGTTCTGTGAAATATTTAAAGTGGCTCGGTGATGTACATCACTGGCATGTACACTAAACATGCCCTGAGAGAGAGAAAAGAGAGGGGGGGGGGGGGCGAGACATACAGATAGAGAGACAGACAGACAGACTGACAGATAAACAGACAGACAAAGACCGGCATACCTTACCCTGGTCATTCATGCCGTTTCTTTCGATTGACCGTATGATGTATATTCAAATGAAAGCTTTTATCTGGTTTTGAAATCTGTGGAAAGCATTTCCAAACCTTTAACCAATAATGGGTTACTGACAAAATCAATTCAGCAAATAATGAAGATCAGTGTATGATAGGTCTTGCCCAAAATTCATCATCATCATGGAGATATATGTCGTATCACATGTAAATATCACTCTACTCATCATGAAGATAGATGTTATATTACATGAAAACTATCACAGTATACATGATGAAGATAGATGTTATATCACATGTAACTGTCACATCACTCATCATGAAGATAAGTGTTACGTCACATGCCACTGTACCCATCATGAAGGTAGATGTCACTTCGCTGGCACAGTACTTATCATGAAGATAGATGTCATATCATGTCACTGTACTCATCATGTAGATAGATGTCATATATATGTGACTATCACAGTACACATCATGAAGATAGATGTATTATCACTTGTTACTGTCACAATCAACTCATCACGAAGATAGATGTCGTATCATATGTAACTATCACAGTACACATCATGAAGATAGATGTATTATCACTTGTTACTGTCACAATCAACTCATCACGAAGATAGATGTCGTATCATATGTAACTATCACAGTACACATCATGAAGATAGATGTATTATCCTGCACTGTCACAGTATCTTATGAGATAGATGTCATATCACATGTCACTGTCCCATCATAAAGATAGATGTCTATCACATGTAACTGTCATAGTGTCATTATGAAAATAGATGTCAATCATGTCACTGTACTCATCATAAGATAGATGTCATATCACATGTCACTGTCATAGTGCTCATTATGAAAATAGATGTCATATCATGTCACGGTATCATTATGAAGATAGATGTCATATCACATGTCACTGTACTCATCATAAAGATAGATGTCATATCACATGTCACTGTCATAGTGCTCATTATGAAAATAGATGTCATATCATGTCACTGTACTCATCATAAAGATAGATGTCATATCACATGTCAATGTACTCATCATGAAGATAGATGTGATATCACATGTTACTGTCACAGAACTCAAAATGATGTTAGATGTTATGTCACATGTAGCTGTCACAGTACTCCTCATGAAGATAGATATTATATCATATGTACATGTCACTGTATTCATCATAGAGGTAAATGTGAGTGATATCACATTGAAACGTTCATGTGAAGGTCAGGAGACCAAATCCTTAATGCTTTTATCAAGTTTTCTTTATTGTTGTATTAAAAGAGATAACAGTTAGCTTTTGTAAATGTTGCATCAAAACTGGCAACGCTTCTTTAGTTTTATGCATGTTTCATGACAAGGAATGTTACCTTAAAAAGAAAAAGTGCTTGAGTGTGCTGACCGTCATGAATTTGTTCATCTTTCTCAGGACTGATGAATATTGCTCTGCAAAAGCCGACTGCCATGAGCACCTTTCATGGTTACTATGATTCACGAAAAGGAGTAGATGGAATCCGAGGAGTTGACTTAACTGAGTGTGTTCGATCAGCTTGGACAGACCGGAATCCTAACCGCTGGTGGAGGGTGGACCTGCTGGGAATCTTTGACATTTACGGCATCATCATCACTAACAGAGGAGACTGCTGTCGTCAGTATTAACCTCTGTGTGTCCGTGCATGTGTTAGTGTCCGTGTGTGTGTGTATGTATGCGTGTGGGGTGTGTGTGTGTGTGTGTGGTGTGTGGTGTGTGTGTGTGTGTGTGTGTGGTGTAGTTGTGTGTGTGTGTTTTGTGTGTGTGTGTGTGTGTGTTGTGTGTGTAGGTGTGTGTGTGTGTGTGTGTGTGGGGTGTGCACGCTCGCGCGCATGTTTATGAGAAAGATCGTGTATGTGTCGTGTCTGTGCTAGTCTATCTATCTATGTATCTATCTATGTATCTATCTATGTATTATCTATTATCTATATGTATTATTATGTATCTATCTATGTATCTATCTATGTATCTATCTATGTATCTATCTATGATCTATCTTATCTATGTATCTATCTATGTATCTATCTATGTATCTATCTATGTATCTATCTATGTATCTATCTATGTATCTATCTATGTATCTATTATGTATCTATCTAGTATCTATCTATGTCTTCTATTCTATAAAAAAAAATTATGATTATTTATCTATCTATGTATCTATCTATGTATCTATCTATGTATCTATCTATGTATCTATCTATGTATCTATCTATGTATCTATCTAGTATCTATCTATGATCTATCTAGATCTATCTATGTACTATCTAGTATCTATCTATTATCTATCTTGTATCTATCTATGTATCTATTATCTATCTATCTATCTATCTATCTGTCTGTCTGTCTGTCTGTCTGTCTGTCTGTCTATCTATCTATCTACTATCGTCGTCGTCTGCTGTCTGTCTGTCTATGTCTATTACTATGTCTATCTATTCATTTTCTATCCATCTCTCTGTCTTTCTTCCCCCGCGGGAATGCTGGGGGCTTTATTGGTATAAATAGTATCCCCACCCTCTCCATTTCTGTGCTATGAGTTTCCTCTTTTGTGTCCTTCTGTTTGTCCTTCCCTTGCTCCTTTGCTTTCTGTCGTCTCTTCTTGTCGTTTTCTGCCTTGCTGGTCCATTCCCATACGTTGTCCATAAAGCCTTCCATACCTTCTCTTAGGAGTGACAGTTGGGCACATGTACTAACTGCAGTTTTGGCTATAAGCAAATGTGATGTGCAGAAGCAATTTTAGGTAACTTAGGCCCATTTTATATATATATGTTTTAGTGTACTTAGTTATATGCTCGATCACTCAGTATGAATGGAGGTTGGCAGAACCCCCAAGGATCTCCTCTACATAGAGTTAGCGGAGGGAAAACGCCCAACAGGTGGACCCCATCTGTTCTACAAGGATGTGCAAGAGGGGCTTGCAAGCTCTGGGCATCGACCTGAAGTCTTGAGAAGCCGCTGCCGCAGACAGAACACACTGGGAGCAGTTAGTGAAGCGAGGCCTCTCATTATTTTAAGGGACGTTTACGGGACAGTCCGAGACAAAATGGAGGAGAAGAAAGGCTTGCAACCAAGCGGACACGCCAGCGCCAGGCGTTATCTGCGCCACGTGTGGTAGGGACTGTGATTCCTGGAAAGGCTTGTCAGCCACACTGCACCAGAACAGGACACACAGACATCCAGAGAGCATCCCCATAGTCTTTATAGACTGACGGACGGCAGGTATTTAGGTCTCTTCTTTAAAATCCCTGGTGATAAATTGGACGGAGTGGTCAACGCCAGGGTCATATCCTTAGATATGTGCATCTCCTTTTCTTTTCAAGTTTTTTTTTTTCAAATTCAAATGGGCCTTGAGATGATTATAGCCCTGACATGGCTCCATGCAGTCGGCATGGCTTTAAACAATAATGATCATTATAATCTGTCTAGCGATACATGTACGCATGTATATGTGTGTATGTATATATATATATATATATATATATATATATATATTTATATATGTATATATATATGTACATATATACATATATATATACATGTATATAACACATATGTGTACATACATATATGTATATAGACATGTGTGTGTGAGAGAGAGAGAGAGACAGACAGAGACAGACAGACAGACAGAGACAGACAGACAGACAGACAGACAGACAGAGACAGACAGACAGACAGTCAGAGAGGTGTAAAGTGCAAGGAGTATGCTTTGACATGGACTGTTTATGCTGTGCAGATGGAATGATTCTGACATTAGTGTCATTATCAGTACGTATTCATGGCTTGGTACTGTGAAGGCATATGACTTTTACCATTTGTCACTACACACCAGTAGGCGTGAACATGTATTTGCTGTACTTTTGTCCATGTCCATCACTTATCCTTTTGTAAGGCGTTTATTACTCTTGTGAGATGAGACGTTTTATCATTATTATTATCATCATCATCATAATCATCATAATCATCATCATCATCATTATTATTATTACTATTACTATCATATTGTTATTATTATTATTATTATCATCATTATTATTATGTTACAGAGAATGAAAAAATAGGTATTGGAAAGGATCATGTGTGCTTGCTGACTTTGACATGACTGAACTGGCTGCATCCAAGAGCATTAGGGCTGAGAAGGAAAAGAGCACTTTCAAATAAAAAAGCAACACCATATCATCGTGGACAACATGTTGTTTAGACCCAAAAGAGACCCAATATTATTGGGATCATTCAAAAATTAGGGGGGGGGGGGGGAGGGGGAACGATGTGTTGAGAAACAGGAGCAAATTGAAGGGGAAATGAATTTGGGTGGGGAAAGACTTGACATCTGATTTCTAAGTTGTTGAACGATGCAGAAAAACACATGACCACTCTAGCATGCATGAGCATGAATGGGAAAGATGATCGTTGAGCTAGAAAATGACTAAACGATGGGACTGGATGAAACACAGCATGTAGAAATATGAATAACAGGAATTGTTTGTTTACGATGAACGTGTGTACGAGCCAAAATGATGTTGCCAGCTGGAACTGTTGTTAAGTATAAAGCCAGATAAAGAAGTGTAGGGACAGACTGACAGAAAACAGGAAAACCTCCACCTCCCCAACTTGCCCAGCCTGTACATTCAAGATGTCATTTAATTTGTAAAAGAAATTTGAGGAGTTTCTTAAGCATGGAGTAATACATTTTAAAGTAGGGTCTAGTTGGTGTCCATGTAGAGACTCAAACATCCAGTCACAGATTTCTAATCGTTCCGGTCGACCCTGAAAAAAGGAGAAGAATAAGAAGAGAAAAGATATGTGTGCAGCTTCGAGTCCATCTAACTGTTGGCAAGAATCTAGCCCTGTATAGCTGGGAAGGTAAAGCATCTGGTAGAAGAGTTGGATACCAGCCTTGTGTTACTAATCCCTTGCAGAGATCATGGCGTCTATCAACTCGCTCATCTGGGGTCTCAGTGTCGTGGGACAATTTTTGTCTTCTCCGTGGTACCTCGTCCAACAATAAGTAAATATTCAGTATCCTGGCATGCCAGAAAGGAAAACTAAATGTCTGTGTGCAAGAAGTCACATCGCAATCCGTGAGTGAGAAGCAGTACTACATGTGACCGTCAGGATGGCGGATTGTCTAAACAAAAACAACTTTAGTACTTGCTACGTGAGCTCTTCTACCGTTCCCTGAGTTGTAAACAATGTTCAGCAAATAGTCGTCCAGCTACACTGCTTCCTCCCAACCTCACAATAAAATCCAAAACTATTTGACCGCCTGCATTCGAGCAAACGGGAAACCGTAAAACATTAAAATAGAATCAGAACACGTACTTAATACAATGAGACAGGACACACGTACTTAATACAATGAGACAGGACACACATACTTAATACAATGAGACAGGACACACGTACTTAATACAATGAGACAGGACACACGTACTTAATACAATGAGACAGGACACACGTACTTAATACAATGAGACAGGACACACGTACTTAATACAATGAGACAGGACACACGTACTTAATACAATGAGACAGGACACACGTACTTAATACAATGAGACAGGACACACGTACTTAATACAATGAGACAGGACACACGTACTTAATACAATGAGACAGGACACACGTACTTAATACAGTGAGACAGGACACACGTACTTAATACAATGAGACAGGACACACGTACTTAATACAGTGAGACAGGACACACGTACTTAATACAATGAGACAGGACACACGTACTTAATACAGTGAGACAGGACACACGTACTTAATACAGTGAGACAGGACACACGTACTTAATACAGTGAGACAGGACACACGTACTTAATACAATGAGACAGGACACACGTACTTAATACAATGAGACAGGACACACGTACTTAATACAATGAGACAGGACACACGTACTTAATACAATGAGACAGGACACACGTACTTAATACAATGAGACAGGACACACGTACTTAATACAATGAGACAGGACACACGTACTTAACACAATGAGACAGGACACACGTACTTAACACAATGAGACAGGACACACGTACTTAATACAATGAGACAGGACACACGTACTTAATACAATGAGACAGGACACACGTACTTAATACAATGAGACAGGACACACGTACTTAATACAATGAGACAGGACACACGTACTTAACACAATGAGACAGGACACACGTACTTAATACAATGAGACAGGACACACGTACTTAACACAATGAGACAGGACACACGTACTTAATACAATGAGACAGGACACACGTACTTAATACAATGAGACAGGACACACGTACTTAAACAATGAGACAGGACACACGTACTTAATACAATGAGACAGGACACACGTACTTAATACAATGAGACAGGACACACGTACTTAATACAATGAGACAGGACACACGTACTTAATACAATGAGACAGGACACACGTACTTAACACAGTGAGACAGGACACACGTACTTAATACAGTGAGACAGGACACACGTACTTAACACAATGAGACAGGACACACGTACTTAATACAATGAGACAGGACACACGTACTTAATACAGTGAGACAGGACACACGTACTTAATACAATGAGACAGGACACACGTACTTAATACAATGAGACAGGACACACGTACTTAATACAGTGAGACAGGACACACGTACTTAATACAGTGAGACAGGACACACGTACTTAATACAGTGAGACAGGACACACGTACTTAATACAATGAGACAGGACACACGTACTTAATACAATGAGACAGGACACACGTACTTAATACAGTGAGACAGGACACACGTACTTAATACAGTGAGACAGGACACACGTACTTAATACAATGAGACAGGACACACGTACTTAATACAATGAGACAGGACACACGTACTTAATACAATGAGACAGGACACACGTACTTAATACAGTGAGACAGGACACACGTACTTAATACAGTGAGACAGGACACACGTACTTAATACAGTGAGACAGGACACACGTACTTAATACAGTGAGACAGGACACACGTACTTAATACAATGAGACAGGACACACTCAAAATGTCAGCCAACTGACCTTTGTCAAGCCTAAACGTAAGACATTAAAGAACAAATATCAAATAACAAATAAACAAAATTAGGGGGGAAAACCCACCAAACTTCCCTTTGTATGTTTTGCTGTTTTTCTCCAATGTTTTGTATTTCTTTTATATTTGTTCTTTGTTGCCTCATATAAACTTAAAAAGAACATATCCAAAACCACATGATCCTTTTCGTCTTCACATTTTTTTAAGATCAAATACAGAACAAAAACACATTTTGTTAAATATATTGGTGTTACGCAAGCAGCAAAGTGATGTTTACTAAAAATAGGCTTACGTATTGAAAGTGAGACATCTGCAAGTAGTTCAGAATTAAATCAGATTTTCTCTGTAAATAAGGAACACATTTACATTACAAAATATTAACTGAAGATGAAACTAAACCCTAAGATTGTCATAAATGGGAGGCAACTGTCAATAATAAAATGAAATAAAGCAAACTATAAGAACACTAAGAAGATCAAAGAGATAAAACGTACGTGATTCCAGATTAGATTACTAACACAACGCATATTGGAAACAAATGTTACTTTGATGAAATAGGCATTAGCAATGATAACATTTGTTATGGAGATGTACATTGGTACAGATCTTCTGGCAACAGTTCTGAACAATTCCAAATGATATTTGCATAATTCTACTTTCTACAAATTTTGACGGATTAGTTCCGATATGAATTTCGGATCGGCTAACATGTTGGATTTTAATCCTCCCTTCAACATTTTGTATTTACAAATGATACACACAGACACATTCAATTAGAAGGTATTTGAAAAGTTTTTTACTGTAAGGAACATAAAGTAATAATGATCATGTCATATAAAATGATGGCTTTGTCTGTCTGAGTAGATAATGGATGTACCCAGCTGAGGACTCCGTTGGATGTGGAACAGAGTGAACAGTGGCAGAACAAGCCAATACTTGAGTGGTAGTCTTTAGCACAACTGACTTACATGAAGGTTAATGGCTGTATCTGGGTGATTGCTACTGCAGCTTTCCTTTTTTTTCTTTTGTGTCCAGCGACAGTCGAGTTCTTTTCTCCTTTGCAACAGCGATGCTTGCAGGTACAGCCATTTACTACGTATACCGACTTGTTGCTGTCTCTTCCCTGTCTCTTCGATCTGATATCAGCAGATTTCAGGTCACGTTTGCAAACGCTCCTATACTGCAGAAGTGGGTGCCCTGTGAGCTGGGATCTAGCATGGGCAGACATGGCCAAGCCAACTCAATCGTCTTTGTGCGAAGAGGGCATCATCATCATCATCACCATCATGTGCCCTGCCACATGGCGTTGGTGATCATGGACCTCGATATGAATCTATCCCTTGTCGCTGCAAGTACATCTTCCACCCTCTCTGTCCTTAGACACCCTGCTAGTCTGTCCAATATTTCTTCCTGGGTCTACCAGGTCTTCTTTCCCTGCAGCTATCCTGTTGTGACCAGGTGCTCTAATTCCCCTTTCCTTAAAAAATGGCCTATGAACGTTGCTTATCTTTTCCGAATCTTCTTTATCAATGATCTTCTTGTGTCTGCCTCCAGCAACACTGTCTCGTTTGTTTTCTTTGCTGTCCATGAAACTCTCAACATTCTTCTTAGAAACCACATTTCGACTGCCTCAATCTTGTTCTGGCTTTGCTTTGCGTGTTCAGTGTCCACGTCTCACAACCGTATAACAGTATTGGTTCTATATAACATTCGAGACATTTCTTCCTAATGTTGATTGATAGGCATTTGTTGGTAAGAATGCTTTTCATCTTTTTGAATGCTGTTTTGGCTTGGCCAGTTCTGCTGGCTATTTCTAATGTGCATCTGCCGTCTGGTGAGATGACCATTTCCAGATATTTACACTTATCAACCTGTCTCAGAGTTGTGCCATTTGCTGTTATTTTGCATAAGGGGAATACATGGGGGGGGGGGGGGTGTTTGTTTGTTTGTTTTGGGCTGATTACCGTGACTTCAGTCTTCTTGCTATTAAGCTCCAGCCCTTTATTTTTGCTTTCTATTTCTATTATATTCACAAGGTTTTGTAGGTCCCTTTCATTTTCTGCAATTGGCACGGTGTCATCTGTGTAACGAATGCTGTTTATCATTCTTCCTCCAACCTTCATTTTTCAAGGTTTCTCATGATGGTTTTGCTGCAAAATGAAAACAAATCTGGTGACAGAACACAACCCTGCCTGACCCCTCTTTTGATATTTTGGAAAGAGCTTATATCGTTTTCTATTCTCATTGCTGCTGTTTGTTCCTAATACATATTTCTGATTATTGTTAGATCCTGTCCATCAATATTCAGCCTTTCTAGTTGATTGAGTAATTCTTCGTGTCTTACCCGATCGAAAGCCTTGGTATAATCAACGAAGCATAAAAATAAATCCTTATTCAACTCTATTGACCTCTCTATGATAGTTCTTGGAATGTATATTGCATTAATAGTTCCTTTCACTTCGACAAATCCCCACTGTTCTTCTGCTTTTTCTCTTTTGATTCTGTTCCTTGTCCTCATCATGATTATTCTTAATAGGATTTTTGTTACATGAATCATCAAGCTGATTGTTCGATGTAGTTTGCGTTCTGTAGCCCCTGTCTTCTTAGGAAGTGCAATGAAAATTGATTTTGACATATCTTTGGGGATTTTTACCAGTGTCATAAATTTCATTTAGGACTGTTATTTTTGCAATACCATAACAAAATCTCCTTGGGCCTCTATCATTCCTGTTGTCTGGCCCTGGGGCTTTTCCAAGTTTCATCTTTTTAAAAAGATTTGCCCTCTAGCTTAACTAGCAAAACTCGGTCTGACACAGCCCAGTATCCCTTGATTGATTTTGACTTGTCCTTTTCTATCATGATGCCTGCTCCTCTTTCATGAGTGTCTCCACCAGAATATATTATTTATACTTGCCTGATGCCATCTCACTGCTCCTAGTCCTAAAATATTGACGTTAAGCCTTTGCATCCGTCCGGACGGGACCACCACCTTGTCATGGTCAGGGGGCTTGAGGTTCCAATGATCCCTTGAGCTATGCCGACGGGGGCTACTTGTTGGCTTTGGTTTATCACTAATGTCAGTCCTGATGACCAAGGCAGTTACATGAACTGGACTTGACAGTATAGATTAATGCCCCTGGTAGGGTTACCCATTTCGGACAGGTCAAGTGTGAGGGATGAGATGAAGTGGGTTCCATTCTCATTTCCATTTTGATCGTCTCCATCTTCATATCAAGAGCAGTTGCCGTAAGCAATCCGTAATTCCGAGCTCAGGTATCTTGGCAATGGGATGGGTGACTGTAGGTTAGTTAGTCGGTCGTGAAAGTACACTCTCTAGATTCATGCAGGACGGTTCCAGTCGGACAGATGCCAAGAGATTGGCCATCCACTGTCCCTTCCCCAGCACGGCAACCTTCTAAGACGTACCTCCTGATGAAATTTTCCAGTTTTTACAAGAGATCAATAGATTTCACCTGATATGATTTTACGTCCAAGTATGGTTTTCTTTAATGGCATTTTAGACTTGCAGGGTTAACGGGGAGCATAGGTTGCTCATCATTCTACACGTCCACATATGTTTGATAACCAGGGGTTAGGCACTTATTTCATAGAAGCATTCTTCAGGGTCGTTTGTTTGTTTGTTTGTTTGTTTGTTTGTTTGTTTGTCATCAAGACTGGATATGCAGTTTTAGAGCAGAGCACCGTATACTGTTTGGGGCATTCGTGATGGAGTTGCCCTCTCTTGAACTGCTGGATGCCAATTTTAGTGAGACTTGACTGGGAGTGGGGGTTGCACGGAGCGATTTTTACATTCTGTTTTCAGGAAAAACAAAAAGACGATTAAGTGGTTGGAAATAAATAATTGAAACCATTAGAATGTATGAGGCGTGTTTATTCATTTGTTTGTTTTGTTTTGTTTTGTTTTTTCACACGTAAAATCAAATAGCAGTAATTCAACTTTTCTTAGTGGAAATTTGCATTGCAGCTCACACTCTCAGGGAGTTTTACATTTTTGTGACAATGACGACGATTGAGCCACCTGACAACCCTCTAAACTCAAGTGGTTTGTGTCTGCACCATGCGGAGCTGGTTGCACTAGGTACCAGTAAACGTCTTGACTGCTTACGGCCACTCACAGGAGATACGTCACGATGGTGCAATACAACGACAAAAAGCCTCTGGTATTTTGTGAGCTCCAAGTGCTTGGGTCTCCACAGATTGGTAAATAGTGTTCATGATTTTGATTTAAAACCCTTTTGCATTTGCATTATCAATTGAAAACTGTTTCACGTAAATGCAGTCTAGTTAACAAGTAGGCCTATACTTCTGTTAACTTACTGAAAACTATAGGAGAAAGCTTTTAACATGATAACACAGCCGTAGTTTAGCCACTGGGTCAGGGTTCACATTGTTTTACACACAGGTTCCATGAAGAACACGCAGCGATATGTACAGGCAAGGCACGAGGGTTTCTACACAGCACGCGCTACAGAAGGCGTTCATCACATCTGTCATAGCTCCACCGTTTCAACACGCCCTCATCACTTGGCTGACCAAGATTCTGACCTCAGGCAATAAAAGATGGAAAAAAACAGTCTGTGATGTAAATTACTGAGTGAACCAGGCGATACCAGGCGTTTCCATTCAACTGTCAGGCCATGCAAAGCAGTGCAAATGCCAAAGGGTTTTGAATGGCGAGAGACAGTGTCTGATTTAGTCTGCATTTTTGTATTTAATATATCAAGGGACTTTCAACAGTGGCTTGAGCATTTAAAGTGTAAAAGTTTATTTTCAATAATATACTGCTAAGACAGTTTGTCCAAATGTAGTTATGCATGGCACTTAATACATATCACATTTCAGTCCATTACTTGTTTAATTAACGTACTGATACGTCGGTTATTTGAATCTTCATAAGATGTTAGAAATATCAGTACTAGGATAGATGTATTCTAATGATTTGTATTGTCTATAGGTACAATATCTTTGCAGCAAACCAACTTTGTTAAAAAATGTTACCAAGTGTGGGTTAACGCCTAGTCAAGACAGAAATTACAGTTATTTGGTATTTGAAATGATTATTGAAGTTCTTAATCTTTTCACATTGTAGCAAGCAAATCTGCATGAAGGTCCTTTGGCTGTGCAGAAGTCATACTGTACGAGCTAAGGCTTATGGCTTATGTTCTAACTGTTGTAATGTGAGCAACCGCTTTAAAAGCAATACTTTTTTGGTCATACTTGAGTTTATCCTAAGCTATTAACTGTTTACGCGCACACAAAAATCTCTGAAGAATCATTTGAATTTTCTGGCCCACGAACTCCTCGTCCATTATATTAAAGAGAATATGGACATCACCATCATGAAGAGACAGTGAAGATGGATCGAACATACAAAGCCATACGAAGAGAAGAACACTTCCTGGCTGATTTTCCTTGGACACCAAAATGAAGACGCAACAGATAAAGCTCCGAGAACACTTGGGGACGAACAGTAGAAGGAAAACTCAAGGCCCTGAAACACATCTTGAGTACCACATAGTGGTTGGCCCAGAATATACAGCGGTGGGAGATCTTCACTGCTGCCCTACATGACAAAGGCATAAGGAACCGTTAGCAAGTAAGTTCTGTTCATCTTAATACTGATACTGATGTACACTGACAAACGTGTTTTGACTCCATAATTTCAGCTCTCCAGAGTCACAAAGGAAACTATGTATAGTAGGAAAACTCAGTAACTCCTGTGTGGAATGAGTGGTCTAGTGGCTAAAGTGCCTGCTTAATATAGGAGAAACCTGGTTCGAATCACAGATCATACAGGGGTTCTACTCACTCCTCCACTGCACTTAAGTGGTGATCTAGATGATTGTGTTTCGAATGAGACGATACACCAAGGTCCTTTGACCCCGGCAGAATTCCTCAGCAAAATGAACTGCTATACGTACACATAAATAAAGGCGACATCATCAACAAAATTGGTGGTTCTGGATAGCGGCGACGCAATCTCATCGGGGGGAGTAGACCGAAGTTCACATAGTCAGTCAATTATGAAAAAAAACCCGAAGAAATGCAACACAGATAAAACAGAGAATATACGTAGCGAAATATAGTTCACTAGATAATACTAGACAAAGTAGTCAGTCACATTTGGTGTGGAGACGAACATGTTGAATCATTTTGGTCATCAGCTTGGAGACAAGTTCTTACAGCGTATAGACTAAAGCAAAAACCAAATAGAAAAAGAGAAAAATAATATGGCCTGACCACCTTTCACAGAGTGGCGTGTCAAGCTTCAAGCGATTTTACAAGAAGATCCAACAGTCAGATCACTGTTTCTATGTCAACCGCTCACCAGGCTTTTAGCCAATGGAACGGAAGGATATCTCTCTTTACTGATAAAAACATGTAATGGGTTGCCCGACCTATAAATAACGACTGAGCAACCTGAACAGTGAAGACAATCTCACACACATGTGTACACACACACACACACACACACACACACCACGCACGCACACGAAGACTTAGTCTGGGCAATCAGTTTCTAGTTTAAATTACAACATCCACATATGACCACTACCAGACACTCTGCAGCAGTTTTGCATTTCCAAAGATGTTTGTACTTCTGCATGGGCATACAGTTTCATGGGTAGGGTATCTTTTCATTTACCCGCAGACATACATTTGCATGAGTGTAAATATATTGTATATATTTTTTCAGTATTGACCAACGTCGCTCTATACAAGCCAGCAGCTTTGAGCAAGAGACATAGACGGGCTTATCTTCCATCCAATGGAGTAAATGGGATCAGGAATGTCCGCATGCCAGGGTGTGTTCTAACCCATAGCTTAGATACAAAACCTTACCGTTGGTGGATGGTGGATCTGTTGGGACTTTTCGAGGTTTACGGCATTACCATTTCAAATAGGATAGACTGCTGTGGTAAGTATATCGCCGGAATTGAAAACCAAATATGTGAATGAATGTGTGTGTGTGCTTGTGTGTGTGTGTGTGTGTGTGTGTGTGTGTGTGTGTGTGTGTGTGTGTGTGTGTGTGTGTGTGTGTGTGTGTGTGTGTGTGTGTGTGTGTGTGTGTTGTGTGTGTGTGTGTGTGTGATCATCATCATCACCATGTGCCTTGCCGCATGGCGTTGGTGATCATGGCCATCCATACGAATCTATTTTTTGTCGCTGCAAACATATCTCCTACCTTTTTTGTCCCACCCACTATGCAAAACTGTCCAACATTTTCTCCCTGTGTCTACTACATGGTACCCTTCTTCCTTCCAGCTTTTCGCTTGTGAGTAGGTGTTCTGATTTTTCTTGCCTCATAAAATGTTCTATAAATGTTGCTTGTCTTTTCTTAATCTTCTTCTTGTTCTTTTTGTGTTTGCTTCTCTGAAGATTGACTCGTTTGTTTTCTTTGCTATCTATGAAACTCTTCACATTCTTAGAAACCACATTTCAGCTGCCTCGATCATGTTTTGACTTTGCGTGTTGATTTGTATGCCTCGCATCCATGCAACAGCATTGGTTCTATGTAACGCTGATGTACTCTCTTCCTGATATTGGTTGATTGGCATTTGTTGCTGAGAACGCTTTTCATTTTCTTAAATGCTGTTTTAGCTTGGCCAATTGTGCCGGATGTTTCCATTGTGTATCTGCCGTCTGGTCAGACGACTGTTTCCAGATATTTAAACTTATTGGCTTGTTTGAGTGTTATACCATTTACTGATATTTGAAGTTTACTGATATTTTGAATGAGAGAATTTCTTGTTTTTTACTGATTATCATGACGTAGTCAGTCTTCTTACTATTTAGCTCCAGCCCTTTATTTCTGCTTTGTATTTCAATTGTACTCGCAAAGTGTTTGGAAGTCTTTTTGATTTTCTACAATTTGAACGGCGTCGTCTGCATAACAAAGATTGTTAATCATTTATCATTTTCCTCCAACTTTTATTCCAGAGCATTATTCTAGGTTTCTTGTGATGGTTTCGCTGTAAAGTGAAAACAACTCTGGTGGTAGAACATCCATATCAAGCCCTTCTTTTGACATGTTGACACAGCTTATACTATTTTCTGCTTTCATTGCTGCTGTTTGTTCCATTATTATTCTTAGATCTTTTTCATCAATATTGAGTTTTTCCAGTTGGTTGATCGATTCTTCATATCTTACCCGATCAAAAGCCTTGGTATAATCGACAAAACATAAATAGAGATCCTTATTCAATTCTATTGATCTTTCTGTGAGAGTTCCTTTCCCTTAAACAAATCCAGATTATTCTGCTGCTATTTTTGATCTCATTCTATTCCTTGTACTCATCATGATTATTCTTAATAGATTTGTCACGTTTTCTAGCGCCTG
This sequence comes from Monoplex corrugatus, assembly GCA_030674185.1. Lineage (NCBI taxonomy): Eukaryota > Metazoa > Mollusca > Gastropoda > Littorinimorpha > Ranellidae > Monoplex > Monoplex corrugatus. The sequence goes on from CM060315.1 coordinate 86,074,220, forward strand.
CTTTCTTTGGAAGTGCAATGAAGATTGATTTTGAACATCTGTTGGTACGTTTTGGCGTTGTAAATGTCATTTAGGAGGACTGTTACTTCTTCACTTCTTCAATAGACAGGAGGACTGTTACTTTTTCACTTCTTCAATAGACAGGAGGACTGTTACTTCTTCAATAGACAGGAGGACTGTTACTTCTTCACTTCTTCAATAGACAGGAGGACTGTTACTTTTCACTTCTTCAATAGACAGGAGGACTGTTACTTCTTCAATAGACAGGACTGTTACTTCTTACTTCTTCAATAGACAGGAGACTGTTACTTCTTCAATAGACAGGAGACGGACTGTTACTTTTCAATAGACAGGACTGTTACTTCTTCAATAGACAGGACTGTTACTTCTTCAATAGACAGAGAGGACTGTTACTTCTTCAATAGACAGGAAAGACTGTTACTTCTTCAATAGACAGGAGGACTGTTACTTCTTCAATAGACAGGAGGACTGTTACTTCTTCAATAGACAGGAGGACTGTTACTTCTTCAATAGACAGAGGACTGTTACTTCTTCAATAGACAGGAGACTGTTACTTCTTCAATAGACAGGAGGACTGTTACTTTTTCAATAGACAGGACTGTTACTTCTTCAATAGACAGGACTGTTACTTCTTCAATAGACAGGAGGACTGTTACTTCTTCAATAGACAGGAGGACTGTTACTTCTTCAATAGACAGGAGGACTGTTACTTTTTCAATAGACAGGACTGTTACTTCTTCAATAGACAGGACTGTTACTTCTTCAATAGACATGACTGTTACTTTTTCAATAGACAGGAGGACTGTTACTTTTCAATAGACAGGAGGACTGTTACTTCTTCAATAGACAGGAGGACTGTTACTTTTTCAATAGACAGGACTGTTACTTCTTCAATAGACAGGACTGTTACTTTTTCAATAGACAGGACTGTTACTTTTTCAATAGACAAGGACTGTTACTTTCTTCAATAGACAGGACTGTTACTTCTTCAATAGACAGGAGACTGTTACTTCTTCAATAGACAGGAGACTGTTACTTTTCAATAGACAGAGGACTGTTACTTTTTCAATAGACAGGACTGTTACTTTTTCAATAGACAGGACTGTTACTTTTTCAATAGACAGGGACTGTTACTTTTTCAATAGACAGGACTGTTACTTTTTCATAGACAGGACTGTTACTTCCCGTTTTCAATAGACAGGAGGACTGTTACTTTTTTGCAATAGACAGGACTGTTACTTTCAAGATCAGAAATGACAGATGACTCGATCAATACTTTTTGCAATAGACAGGACAGTACTTTGTAATAGACAGGATGTGACTTCAAAAGACAGATGTTACTTTTTCAATAGACAGGACTGTTGTACTTTACAGTAGACAGGATGTTACTTTTTCAATAGACGAGTGTTATTGTTAGTAGGTAGAGGTAACATTGTCCAAATAAGAAATGGAAAGACTGAACATCAATACTTTAGGAAAAAGAAAAGTGAGATGGAAGGAGCAGGCATGATGACATCAGACAAGCATAGAAATATAATTATATTCTGGAGGAGACACAAACGGAAGATGGGTAGGATCACAATAGACAGTAACAAGACAAAGTCTGTCAAACGATACTGGTCTATATCAGACCGAGTTTTATTGGTTAGATTATAGGGTAAGCCATTTGGTATTAACATTGTCCAAATATATGTACCAACATGATTGATGGTGATGATGATAGTGGGCATTTATGCATGCATGTATGTATTATACAGTTATGTATGCATGTACATATGCATGTATAACTGTATGTGTGCACGTAAACATGTACATGTATGCATGTACATCTGTAGGCATATACATTTGCATATGGAGCTATCATCATTAGACAGCAGCCGCTATTGAGGACAAAAAGCTAAGCGATGCAACATTGTCATACAGGTTGTTTGTGTTTTCTGTTGCTCACACGATTTACAGAAGTAATCTACGCTTTGAAGCAGTCATATACTGTTTGGGATCAATGTAGACAAAAACAAAATTAGAAAACAAAACTGGCTAAGGCAGGAGCGAGCCAGTTCTCAGACAGTTGGGTTTCAGTACCACTACTGATGTGTATGTGTATGTGTATGTGTGTTTGTGTTTGTGTTTATGTTTGTGTGCGTGCGTACGTGCGCACGCGCGCGCCTGTGTGTGTGTGTGTGTGTGTGTGTGAGTTGTGTGTGTGTTTCTGTGTGTGTGTGAGTGTGTGTGTGTTTCTCTCTCTCTCTCTCTCTCTCTCTCTCTCTCTCTCTCTGTGTGTGTGTGTGTGTGTGTGTGTGTGTGTGTGTGTGTGTGTGTGTGTGTGTGTGTGTGTGTGTGTGTGTTTAATGTTAAGTGAGATTAGTGAAAACGATGATTAAAGGAACAATGAAATGGAAGCAGGCTTTGAAACATGGCCAAACAGATAACATATCCACATAAATTATGTTTCAGAAACACATCATTGACTGAGTTTTTCTTTGTGTGTGTAACAATTTGTATTGCAGCTGACCGACTCAGAAATTTCCATGTCTTTGTGACCTTGACCTCAGCGGAGCCACCAGCCCATCCTCAGAATTCTGGTGATCTGTGTTTACATGTGGAAGGAAGCATTGAAAAGGCTGCTACTGTTGGTTTTGCCTGCTTACAACCACTTAGAGGACGCTTTGTCACACTCGTGATTTACACCCACAAACTTCCTCTCAATTTCTGTGAGATGGAAGTACTTGCGGTCCCATTGCTTGGTGAGTGGAATGTACTAGATGATTAAGTCAGCATAAGTCTCATTGCTTGGGACAATGCATTTCAGCGTTCAGTACATATACAACTTACTATGTTAGCACAGTCAGCACTGGACGGAAAAATCATCACAATCCCTTGCTTTGCAGATGACACTGACATTGACTAGCGGTGAGTGAGAACTCACTAAGTTTGCCAAAGACTAAATGAAACATCGGCAAATTAAAGCATGGAAATCAGCCCCAAGAAAACTAAGTTGAAGGCCAGCTGCACTACCATCATCACTACTGATATAAATGTCCTGGAGCTGAAACAAGGAACTGTTCAACAATCTGGGATCCATAATAGCAGTGAGGGATCAGAAACTTGAAATCCTCTCGAGATGAGCAAAGACAATGTCAGCATTGGTCAAACGGAAACCTGTAAGGAAGAACAAGGACGTGAAACACAATCCAAAACAAGTGTGACTGCCCGCGTTCAAGCAATCAGGAACCAGAAAAAACACGAAAGAAGAATAAGAACGCGTATTTAAAACAACAAGACAAGTCAGGCGCAAATTGCCAACTGGCCTTTGTCAAGCGTAAGATCACAAACAAACAAACACCAGATACAAAAATTAGGAGAAAAAGACTGAAACTTCCCTGCTGCTCGGTTCAGTGTGAGAAAAGAAATAAACTGACTGAAATAACATCATAAAGAGTTTTTGAGTAAATATGATGTCAGAGCGGAAATGAGAACTATGACGCACTAGCGAAGAGTAGTGTTAGGAATGTAAAGGATACCAGTATTAAATAATGCATAAGGGAAAATATACATGTAAGCTTATGATCAACTGAATGGGAAGACATTTAATAAAGAGATATCGCTGATGTAAATGGATCGTGCCTAGTGCAACGAATCCGGTCTGAAACACAAGATCAGGCTATTACGTGCACTGGCATATTCTACCTTCCTGTGTGCATACAACACAGGGACCGTCACACCAGATTTGGACAGATGAATCCAACCTATACAAATGAGGTATATCAGATACACTGATCACATCGCCAATGAACAAGTGCGCCAAAGCATAAGCTGCACAAAGGATCATGCGAAGATCTGCTGGCTTCAGTTAGGAAAGAAAACTACGCTGGTTTGGTCATGTAATAATAATAATAATATTGGACATTTGTTGAGCGCCTTCCTCCCTCACAAGGAGGGAGCACAAGGCGCTTCACATAATAGACGCACAGAACAGCCACAAATAGTGTACACATATAACATAAGACATATGGACAGATATGTCACACTTCATACTACAAAACACATCATACCACATAATACCACATAATAACATAATAACACATCTCATACCACATCACTACACACAAATATGGAAAGGAAAACAGAACTATGCATAACAACAAAACACCCACACACACACACACACACACACACACACACACACACACACACACACACACACACAGCATACACCCTCTTCAACAATGGGATAAGGAGGAATGATAGAATCAAGAGTGAATATGGAGTGTTGTCTCAAAAGCATTTTTGAACAGGTAGGTCTTGAGACCGGTTTTGAAAGATGTGAGAGAAGGAGCATGGCGAAGGTCATATGGGAGACTGTTCCAAAAGAGAGGAGCTGAGAAAGAGAAAGAGCGTTCACCAAACGACTGAGTTTTTACACGAGGTACAATTAGCAAACGGGTGTCAGAACTTGATCGGAGCTGTCGTGATGGCAGGTATGTTGAAATCATTTCTGAAACATAAGGGGGAGCTGTGCCTGTAAGAGACGAGAAAGTCAGAGTAGCTATTTTGTATTGTATCCGTGCAGATACTGGTAACCAGTGAAGAGACTGCAGAAGTGGTGTAATATGATCTCTCCTTTTAGCCCTACAGACCAGTCTAGCTGCCGCATTTTGGACTTTCTGTAGTTTTTGGATCAAGTAGTGTGGACAGCCAACAAGGAGGGAATTACAGTAATCAAGTCTTGACAGTACCAAAGAACAAACCAGGGTTTGTAACTAGATCCAGTGGCTTTGTTAAATTTATCCTCCAGGAAACAGTTGAAAGAGGGAAACAGAGGGGAAGACCAAAATGAATTAATAAATAAATAAATAAAAACGATGGACTGGCAACATTGGAGAATGGACAGAGAAACCATTTGCAGAACCCAGACTTTGTCACATGACCAACAGAGTTGGAACAATCTGGTGGACATTTGTTTGGTGCGATGCCCCAATGACTCTTCACGGAGTTAAGGGGGGAAGAAGAAGAAGAGACATCTACCCAATATCATCCCTGTCTTACATATCTCAAAAGTAAAAAGTGTCTTATGATTCAATGTTTGTGCAATATACACATTTGATAACAGAGAAATTGAGAAAAAAAATTAATGATGAACATAAGTGGAGTGTATCATTATCGTTAGACATTTCATCTTTAACACTTACACGAAAATTTGATGTCACAATAGACTGGTCTGTAATTTTTAAACATTCACATTTCAAAGAATACGCAAGTTGGCAAGCTTAGATATGAGAAAATAGTACTTTATTTCATAATACGGTAGTCATATTACTGCCTTAGAATACTCCTCCATATGTTCCATCGGGTTTGTCTCCAATAAACTATCGTGAAACACTTTTTCGTGTTTTGGGGATTCATAAAGTTTCATTTGTTGATTCACTTAGTATGTTTTGGAAATAATCTGTCTGATTATCTAGTTATCCAACAATGAACTCGTCTGTTCAGTTGTTAAACGACGGCTCTGATTCCTAATTGTGTTTTTGATTTAGTTATAATTACCTCTTAGTTTGCTTTGTCTCCAGTACTGACCTCAGTCTCAAACTTCAGACCCAAATATTCGAACTCTGGAAGTCAACGTGTTGAAGTGGTTAGCGCAATGGACCACTGAATGGGAAGTCATAGGTTTGAGTCTTTATGTATCGAATAGATTTGTGTAGGGTTCTTTAGGCCCAGAGTTCAGCGTCCTGTGGACTTATTGGGATGTCTGGGACCACACAGTCGGTTCTCATCTATCTTACAGATGTGTCATTAAAGGTGTTCCTGACCAACACCGCAGGCGCCAGTGTCTCCCGGGCCTGATTGATGCTAGGATATGATAGTAAAAGTAAACATGTCATGCAGTCTCTCTCCAAAATAGAACTCCACACAGCATAATCATTATCATTCCCTTTTTTGTCGTCATCATAGCAATGTGAAATACTTTCCAAAGCTCTACTGTCCTCCATGCCTTGAAGACTTATGTTTTGCTGGATTTGGAGATGTGTTGGAGAACCAAAATGAGCGACGTGTGGGTAGTAAGACAGGAGTGGTACAGACAATAGGGCAGCAAAACAAATTATTGTAAAAAAGACATGGTTAAGAACATGGAAGAACCAAACTACCCAAGTGTTTTCTAGAATGGTAATGATAAAACGATCACCGATTGACGTGCATACAGACAGACAGAGTATAATAGAGAGATGGAGGGGACAGAGGGAGAAATGTTCATGGTATTTGTGTAAGCATTCGAGTCTTATAATGTTTTTAGTCGTAGTTGTTTATATCACGTTGTCAGCCATGAGATGGGATTTGTGGCTGGCCGGACTGTAAGTCAAACAACGTGATAACAGTAAATGCTGTCCTGTAGCCTGAGGTAGTAGGGCCATAAGTTGTAAACACCTCAACATTATTTATGATCGCTATTATGAGCACAGTGCCCATTTTCTCGTTGGTTTGCATTCCCTGAGAATATAATCAGGTACATACACACAGCTGTCGGACTAAAGGCCGCACCCATAATTCTTTTTTGAGCCGCATTCCAACGCATAGTCAGGGTAGAAAATGGAACTACCAGATTTTAGCAACATCAACAGTTTCAGTTTCAGTTTCAATTTCTCAAGATGACGTCTCCATGCTCGGAATGAATTCCATATGCTCTAACGTCACAAGTGCCATGTGACGGAGAAGATCCAGAATGATCACGGCACAAGCCTTAAGCCTGCACAGAAACACACATGCCGGCCAGGTCCTGAGGTCCTATCTAGATAGTTCCATAACTCTGGGATCGTGGGGGAGTGAGGTGGCAGAGACCTCAACTTTTCCCGGGGCAGCACCACGAGGGTGACACCCATCCCCTCTTCCTCGCTACAAATTCATATTCACATTCACTTTTTTTCACCAAAACTTCAGAAAGGCAAGAAGGTTTATTGGTCTTCAAGCGATGGGACCTGGGAAATCAATCTATCTCTCCGATGCTTTATACCAAGGCAGCCGGACAATGCCCTGCTCTTCACAATTTTCAACTGCCGTGGGATCTTTAGCGTGCGGATCCAGAAGGCACACGGGTCCAACTAGTTTTTCTTCCCCTTCCGAAGGACTAGATGTTCAGTTCGTTTTTCCCGTCAAACTGAGGAGAAAAGTCGAGGCCTCTGCGGGGAGCGAACCCTGGAACTTAGAGTTTAGTTCTCGGCAGGCGAACTTCTGAAACATTCTGCCACTCTTCTCCATGAAAAGTGGCAGAAACTAGAAACATTTTCTTTGTCTCAAAAAACTAGAAACACTTTCTTTGTCTCAAGAAACTAGAAACATTTTCTTTGTCTCCAGAAAACTGGAATCCACCCAAAAGTGTTTATCCACCAGCAGTACTGCATATGGACGGCTTTGGATTGTCCTCGGCAGAAGAATTTAAGGAGGAGCATGAAGTCTGTCCGGAAACACATTTCCAGTGTGCCCAAGGTTTTTGCATCCCCACCTACTTGCTGAACAATGGGTTCACAGACTGTCCTTTAGGAGATGACGAACACATCGCCAACTTGACTTGCCCTGGTTTTTTCCGTTGTTGGATTACTGGCAATTGCCTTCATCCTGACTACCTTTGTGATGGGATCAACCACTGTCCTTTCAATGAAGATGAACGTTACTGTGGACAAGAACATTGCCCAGATCAGTGTGTATGTGAAGGCCAAGCATTCCAGTGCTGGGCAGACTTTGATTACATAGCATATTTTCAGCTGCGTTATCTCGATGTATCTGGATCAGACAATCCGAATTTGAAAGGCATTGAACATCTTGTTTATCTTCAATATCTCAATCTTTCTTCGTGTAAACTGATGGAAGTAGAGCTCAATTCTTTAAGTCAGCTTCGCATTCTCGATCTCAGTCATAATTATTTCGCGAGTTTTGACCATCTGAAACTAAACCATCTATTTGAGTTGCTATACCTCAATCTTTCTTATAATCCTTTGTCAAACCTTGTGGATCCTAGTTTTTCCAGCTTTGTGGGTAGAATTGGTTTCACTCAACTACAGAGTCTGGTAATGGTTGACATTGGGCTAGAGACGATCACAACTAAGGGACTAACAGGGTCAACACAGATATCAGTTGTAGATATTCGCCACAACCCAGTGGACTCGTTACAGACTAAAGTGTTTGGCAAATCTATACGAGTATTGTATACGGATAATCTCAAGTTATGCTGCCATCATTTTCACATAACACAGCTGGCTGAATGTCATGCACCTGTGGACGAATTGTCGTCGTGCAGTGACCTTCTGAAATCTGACTTGTTGAGAGTGTTGCTCTGGATTTTATCAACTATGTCACTGACAGGCAATGTAGGGGTGTGGATCTATAGGATTTTCATAGAACAGCAAGGGACCTCTCTGGCTTATAAAGTCATGGTCATCAACCTTTGTGTTTCTGACTTCCTGATGGGAGTTTACACAGCCTTTATCGGTGTGGCAGACATGGTCTTCCGGGATATCTATGTCTTGAAAGAAGAACAATGGAGACATACTACGGTGTGCAAAACTGCTGGCTTTCTGGCCATGTTGTCCAGTGAAATGTCAGCTTTTATCATCTGTCTCATTACTTTGGATCGTTTTCTTTTGCTACGATTTCCGTTTAGCGTACGTCTTCGGCTGTCTAAATTGTCAGCATCTCTCGCCTGTTGCATTGCCTGGATAGCGGCTGTTGTGCTGGCCGCCATACCTCTTATGATGTCTGAGTGGCAGTTTTACAGTCAAAACAGCATATGTTTACCTCTGCCCATTACTGGTCGTCAGTTTCCTGGTCAGCAGTATGGATTTGGTGTATTCATCATTCTCAACTTTATCATTTCTACTGTGATTGGAGTTGGCCAGGCAGTCATCTATCATGCCATCCGCCAGTCATCTAAAGCACTGCAGAAAGACAGCCGAAAGCAAGAAATTGCTATTGCACGACGTCTATTTCTGATTGTAGTCACTGATTTCTGCTGCTGGTTCCCTATAGGCCTGATGGGATTGCTGGCTACACAAGGTATACCCACGTCAGACCTTGTCAACGTGTGGGCCGCTGTTTTCGTCCTGCCTCTCAACTCAGCTCTAAACCCCTTTCTGTACACGTTGAACACTTTCATTGAGAGACGAGCCAGACATGTGGAAAAAAAACGGATTGAAAAGATCATAACCAACATACATCTACACATGCGTACGTGGCCAGGTGACAAGGTTCTAGAACATATCCGTAAGTGTTTAGGCCTGGGTTCTGTGAGCAAAGAAGACGTGCTAAAGTTAGCTGGTCAGTGCCCAGAGTCTACTCACCTGAGAAAAGAAAACGCCATGAAGCTGATGCATGGACGGCCAGATCAGTGACCAGTTTCATTTTCAGTTTCTCAAAGATAAAGTCTCTGCACTCGAAATGAATGTTGTATATGCTGGACGTCAATGATGGCCAAGAACTCAACTAAGCACAGTGTAAGCCTTAAACCTGCACATAAGCCTAATGTGTTGGAAAGGTTTTGAAGTCATATCTAATGAATCGGATTTATATCAGTTTGTTAACAGAATAATATTGGCTCCATTGTATTGGAATATATATCTCTAAAAAAGAAAACAAACAAAAATCCCTGAAAACTGATTAAAACATAACCAGCATCATATTATAAACTTACCTCACCAACGTCCTTTACAATCATATCACAAAAATTGCCCCATACTCCAGTCAATTCGATACAGTGTCTTATCTGCCCATTTCCATGATCAAATTATCGTAGCAATTATTCCAACCTCTCCTCCAGTCCATCCTCCACTCCCAACACACAGACACACACACACACACACACACACACACACACACACACACACACACACACACACACACACACACACACACACACACACACACACACACAGAGAGAGAGAAACAAAAACAAAAAAACAAGACAGTACGAAAAAATATAAAACATAACAACATCAACAAAACCCACCACAAGCCCTAAAGATCCATTTAATTTCTTTTTTGTCAACCAGTCTTTTTCATCGTTCCTTTAACTGTCCTTTCTATTTCTTTAAACTTTCTCTGATTCAGGAGTAGCCCAAACTCTCTCCATCCCATGCTGTAGGAGTCTCCACAGTGTTGCTTTCGAGATAGTACCAGTGACTGTCGAATTGATGAAATCTGTTGTTTTTCTCCTTATAGTTGATGTTTGGTTTAACCGTTCCTTTTCGAATAAGACGATAACTGATAAGGTGACTCAGATTAAGCTCGCGAAAGAATGATTTTAGGTGCCTGTGGATTTCGGATTTTCTAAGATGCAGAATTTTTGTTAAAGTGGTATTACCTTCACCTTTGTCGGTACATTCATTTCTGTCAACACAAGTGTGTCTGGGACAGCAGATCCATACCATTTTTTGTAGATTGGTACTACTCGTTGCTTTGTGCCAGTCCGGGATTCCTACTCTATTTTTTGAAGTAGGTTCATCGCGTCAAGCACAACTGTCTTTTATTTCGTCGTCAATGAAGCTTACCATTGCATAGCATGCGTGACTGCCTTAATTTGTATTCTTAGATTGGAGGCTGTTTGACGGTGTGCTACTGGTGACTGAGTTATCTGTGTAGAACATCTTTAATGCTGCAGCTCAATAAGTATTTAATTTCTGAATAAGTTTTTAATTCTGGCTATTCGCGACAGTATCTTCAGATTTTTTTTTTTTTTTTCAGGCTTTTGAAGTGGTTCGGATATTTACCCCATTCTTTTGTTCCTTTGAATTCTGTCAGTTGGTATATACGATGCTGGATGGATTCTTCTGCCTGTGCTATCCACGATTTTCAACGTTGGAGTCGATTGTCTTTTGCTCTTTTGACTATTTGATGACGGGAATTTCTCGGTGTTTTCCAGCGCTCTGAAATAAGCTTTTACTAGTTTTATTTTATATCTTGACTGTATTGAAAAAAATGTCAAGCAGGTAGCATATAGTCTCCATGGGAGGAGGGGTTTCTGAGGATTATGTTTTGCTTCATTTTTATTCTGTCTAGTTTCAAGACACTGGTCCGTGACAACTTTGTGACCCGAGCCAAGTCCATAGTCCATTACACTCAGTGGTTATAGTTTGGTACAGCTGAAACAGATGACGCTGTTCAATGTCTTTGGCTGTCATTGCTTTCAGGATTGGAATGCCCTTTTCACACTTGAGTGTAATGTATGTTTCCTGAAGGTTAGCTTGCCATCAAACCTGATTCCAAGGTAACTCTGGTAGTCTGTTGGTTTGATGTTGGTTCTATGAACGTAACTGGTGGAATGGTTTTACTCACTGCTTTGTTATCAAGGGTGTAGAAATAATACATGTGATGTGCTATGGTTGATTGTGGATCCGACTTCTTGGCACCATTGATCTAGGTTATTAAACTGTTCCTGGACTGCTTTGTTTCTTTCTAGTAAACACTTGCTTATCTTATAGATGAGTTCGTCGTCAGCAAAGTTGAGTGTACGGAATGGTGCATATTTTTTTTAGGTCAGTAAGTCCTTTCGTATATAAATTATAAAGGACTGGCGAAAAAGGCAATTACTGAGAGAATCCTATGGAGAGATTTTGTAGTGCTTAACACCAGTTTCCAAGTCGGAGAGCTACCACTCTTTCTGGGAGTGTGGCGGCAAATCGTCTTGTGAGTGTTATGCTGATGTCATCTTGCTGAAACTGTTCCGTGAATAGTATGAACTGGACTTTATTGCATGCATCTTCTACGTCACACACATACACACACACAAACACACATAAAGAAACCAAACAAACATACAAACATATCCAAACACATAGGCGAGAAGAAGGAAATAATCAAAGGAAGAGGGGGAAATATATGACACAAAAACACAAAGCAAAAATTGTCAAAAGATGAAGTCATTTTTATTTATAAAACAAAATCATGCAAAACGACATCCTTCAACCAAATACAAAGTTGATATCGATGGAAACATAGAAAGCAAGTTTTATGGGAAGACATAAAAATGGTCCTCTGTCATACCAAAACGAAATGACATCAGTTGTGCTGGATCCATGTGTGGTTTTGGTTTAGACATTAATACAACATACAAAAATTCAATTTCCATGTGAATTACGTAATACACATAAAACAAAATGCACTACGACAATTTGCATAAAATTACATAGTGTACCGAAACAGCATCATAAGACTGTTTACTCATGTTGATTTTTAAGCCGTATTTCGTTAAAGGGTTTTGAGAGGTAGTCACACGCACACGAAGAGGTTTAATATCATAATACGAGAGAAATTTTCGAGGTCATATGCAAATGTCGAGTTTAGAAAGGTTACAGACAGATGAAGAAGTCAAGACGTCATTGTAGCTGCCTTGTGAAATCCTAACCCCATCTGCTGAAAGTTTTGTTGTCACACGAAACTAACAAAACTGTCGAATAGTTGGTTATCACATGAAACTAACAATACTGTAAAGTCCTGACCACATCTGTTAAACATAGGGTTGTCACATGAAACTAACAACACTGTAAAGTCCTGACCACATCTGTTAAACATAGGGTTGTCACATGAAACTAACAACACTGTAAAGTCCTGACCACATCTGTTAAACATAGGGTTGTCACATGAAACTAAAAACACTGTAAAGTCCTGACCACATCTGTTAAACATAGGGTTGTCACATGAAACTAACAACACTGTAAAGTCCTGACCACATCTGTTAAACATAGGGTTGTCACATGAAACTAACAACACTGTAAAGTCCTGACCACATCTGTTAAACATAGGGTTGTCACATGAAACTAACAACACTGTAAAGTCCTGACCACATCTGTTAAACATAGGGTTGTCACATGAAACTAACAACACTGTAAAGTCCTGACCACATCTGTTAAACATAGGGTTGTCACATGAAACTAACAACACTGTAAAGTCCTGACCACATCTGTTAAACATAGGGTTGTCACATGAAACTAACAATACTGTAAAGTCCTGACCACATCTGTTGAACATAGGGTTGTCACATGAAACTAACAACCAATCAAATCTGTTCACATGCCAGTTAACATGGAAACGGCAATACGTGTGACACTAACTCGGAACAATCCATTTTCGACAAAGAATAAGACAAATACAGAACAGTAATATCCAGACATAATTGCGGTTACAGCAACAAACTGAAGTTTTTTAGAAGATACTCCTTTACTGGATGTCTTCGGACTCAACTACCATTCAGAGTTGCTTGTTGATGCCAACGATGGAAGTTGACCAAACATGAGCTACCAACGCTGGTTGCCAACAAGGCTACTCTGATTGGTCGTTTGTCAAAAGAGAAGGCTAATCAGAACAAACGAAAATAAAAATGACAAATGCAAATGCACTGTTTGCAAAAATGTTATTCAGATCTAATTACGGCGTTAAGCAACACGTATGAAATGGTTTGACAAAGCCCATTGGAATAATTGTCTTTACCATTCCAACATCAACAGTCCACCATTTATTTTAAATTTTTGACATACTTGGCACCTGGCAACAGACGAACAAGGACTAGTTTTGAATCATCATATGCTATGGCGTTGGCGATCATGGCCCCCCATACAAATCTGTCCCTTGTCGCTGCAAGTACATCTCCCACCCTCTCAGTCCTCAGCCATCCTGAAAATCCGTCCCATATTTTCTCCTTGCGTCTATCTGGTGTTCTCTTTCTCTCCAGCTTTCCTGTTGTGACCAGGTTCTCTAATTCATTTCCCTTTCCTCATAAAATGCCCGATAAATGTTGCTTGTCTTTTCCTAATCTTCGTTATTAATAATCTTCTTTTGAATAAATTGCAATAACCAATGCCCGTGCTTGTGTATGTATTGCACTCTTGTCTTGCAAATGTTTAATGCGCAGTGTGTCCAAATGGATTTGGAGAATAGCGTGATACAAAAATGATTTCTTATATTTACTTTTTCCCACATCAAGCACTCCCAACAATAAACATCGCAAGATGAATTTAGCTTCCTGACTTTGCCGCTGCGGACAATCCAGACATCTCACTTGTCAAAGCTTCCTGATTTTGCCATTCCAAACAATCCAGGCATCTCACCTGCCATTCCTAACAACTCAGACATCTCACCATTCCTAAATCTTACCACTATACATGTAAATGATCCAAACATCTCACTATTCCAAACAATCCAGATATCTCACCATTCCGAGCAATCCAGCCATCTCACCATTCCAAACATCTCACCATTCCAAACATCTCACCATTCCTAACAATCCAGACATCTCACCATTCCTAACAATCCAGATATCTCACCTGTCATTCCAAACAATCCAGATATCTGACCATTCCTAACAATCCAGATATCTCACCTGTCATTCCAAACAATCCAGATATCTACCATTCCAAACAATCCAGATATCTCACCTGTCATTCCAAACAATCCAGATATCTCACCATTCCAAACAATCCAGATATCTGACCATTCCAAACAATCCAGATATCTCACCTGTCATTCCAAACAATCCAGATATCTGACCATTCCAAACAATCCAGACATCTCACCATTCCAAACAATCCAGATATCTGACCATTCCAAACAATCCAGACATCTCACCATTCCAAACAATCCAGATATCTCACCTGTCATTCCAAACAATCCAGACATCTCACCATTCCAAACAATCCAGATATCTGACCATTCCAAACAATCCAGACATCTCACCATTCCAAACAATCCAGATATCTCACCTGTCATTCCAAACAATCCAGATATCTCACCTGTCATTCCAAACAATCCATATATCTGACCATTCCAAACAATCCAGATATCTCACCATTCCAAACAATCCAGATATCTCACCATTCCAAACAATCCAGACATCTCACCATTCCAAACAATCCAGATATCTCACCATTCCAAACAATCCAGATATCTGACCATTGCAAACAATCCAGATATCTCACCATTCCAAACAATCCATATATCTGACCATTGCAAACAATCCAGATATCTCACCATTCCAAACAATCAAGATATCTCACCATTCCAAACAATCCAGATATCTCACCATTCCAAACAATCCAGATATCTGACCATTGCAAACAATCCAGACATCTCACCATTCCAAACAATCCAGACATCTCACCATTCCAAACAATCCAGATATCTCACCATTCCAAACAATCCAGATATCTCACCATTCCAAACAATCCAGATATCTCACCATTCCAAACAATCCAGATATCTCACCATTCCAAACAATCCAGATATCTCACCATTCCAAACAATCCAGATATCTCACCATTCCAAACAATCCAGATATCTCACCATTCCAAACAATCCAGATATCTCACCATTCCAAACAATCCAGATATCTCACAATTCCAAGCAATCCAGATATCTCACCATTCCAAACAATCCAGACATCTCATCTGCCAAGTCTAGAAGTGGCCGCCAGTGAACGTAGCCAAACGGTTAGTATAACAAAGTACTGACTTGGAGATCGTGGAATCGAACCCCCATGTGTGTGAAAACATATTTCCAGCTTTTTACTGACCTCAAACACAGCTCCTATCCAGGTCTAAACGTTCAGTAAGCTCGTTGTGAACATTCGGACCACACGACCTAATCTCTTCCACTTTACAGTTTGCGACGTTCAGGGCTTCGCTCAAATTTCATGACCAGCGCCGAAGGTGTTTGTATCTCTCAGGCTTTCTTGACGTCAGGCTTAGGTCATAAAAGTAAAGCTGTGGTATTGAGCTCTGTCATACTGTATCAATCTGAAAGCTCTGTCATACTGTATCAATCTGAAAGCTCTGTCATACTGTATCAGTCTGAAAGCTCTGTCATACTGTATCAGTCTGAAAGCTCTGTCATACTGTATCAATCTGAAAGCTCTGTCATACTGTATCAGTCTGAAAGCTCTGTCATACTGTATCAATCTGAAAGCTCTGTCATACTGTATCAGTCTGAAAGCTCTGTCATACTGTATCAGTCTGAAAGCTCTGTCATACTGTATCAGTCTGAAAGCTCTGTCATACTGTATCAATCTGAAAGCTCTGTCATACTGTATCAATCTGAAAGCTCTGTCATACTGTATCAATCTGAAAGCTCTGTCATACTGTATCAATCTGAAAGCTCTGTCATACTGTATCAATCTGAAAGCTCTGTCATACTGTATCAATCTGAAAGCTCTGTCATACTGTATCAATCTGAAAGCTCTGTCATACTGTATCAGTCTGAAAGCTCTGTCTTACTGTATCAGTCTGAAAGCTCTGTCATACTGTATCAATCTGAAAGCTCTGTCATACTGTATCAATCTGAAAGCTCTGTCATACTGTATCAGTCTGAAAGCTCTGTCATACTGTATCAGTCTGAAAGCTCTGTCATACTGTATCAATCTGAAAGCTCTGTCATACTGTATCAATCTGAAAGCTCTGTCATACTGTATCAATCTGAAAGCTCTGTCATACTGTATCAATCTGAAAGCTCTGTCATACTGTATCAATCTGAAAGCTCTGTCATACTGTATCAATCTGAAAGCTCTGTCATACTGTATCAGTCTGAAAGCTCTGTCATACTGTATCAGTCTGAAAGCTCTGTCATACTGTATCAATCTGAAAGCTCTGTCATACTGTATCAGTCTGAAAGCTCTGTCATACTGTATCAGTCTGAAAGCTCTGTCATACTGTATCAGTCTGAAAGCTCTGTCATACTGTATCAATCTGAAAGCTCTGTCATACTGTATCAATCTGAAAGCTCTGTCATACTGTATCAATCTGAAAGCTCTGTCATACTGTATCAATCTGAAAGCTCTGTCATACTGTATCAATCTGAAAGCTCTGTCATACTGTATCAATCTGAAAGCTCTGTCATACTGTATCAATCTGAAAGCTCTGTCATACTGTATCAATCTGAAAGCTCTGTCATACTGTATCAATCTGAAAGCTCTGTCATACTGTATCAGTCTGAAAGCTCTGTCATACTGTATCAATCTGAAAGCTCTGTCATACTGTATCAATCTGAAAGCTCTGTCATACTGTATCAATCTGAAAGCTCTGTCATACTGTATCAATCTGAAAGCTCTGTCATACTGTATCAATCTGAAAGCTCTGTCATACTGTATCAATCTGAAAGCTCTGTCATACTGTATCAATCTGGAAGGGATCTCCATCACACAATCGTTATCATTCCAATTCTCATCATCATAGCATTGTGGGAAAAAAAACCGTCTCAGATTCTGAGCCTCGTCATGTCTGTTTCCCATGACATCGCGTATGGTCTGGCACAAGACCGTCCTCCAGTGCAATGAATACGAACACGAATTGTTTGAATGTGGCAGGCCTCCAAATCTATTTACAGGCAGCGGGATGGCTTCATCTATATTATGTTGATGAATTTGTATGTTTGTTTTTAATGATTTTCTTAAGGAAATTTTCTTTGTGCTCAGCAACAAAGTGATGAGGAGGAGGAGAAAGAAGACGATAAACAGGATGCCATGGAGTTCCATATATATAAAATCTCTAAGATCCCTGTTGCTTAAAGTGAAGTGTCCAGTTACTAATTTCGTAGCTATTTTCCGATGGAGAAATCAATTAGGAAGTTACAATTCTTGCAGTATCTGTCTTGTGGATTTTTGAAATAGTAGCGTTCCTTCGTTGGCTGTATTGATAACTCTGTTAGTAAAAACAAAAAGCACTGAAAAGTTTTGATTTTGTGTGAAAGGTTTTGCCACTTTTTGTGGATGTCACCTTGTGTCAGTGGTTTGACAATATTGATGTGAAAAGATTTTTTCTTGTGATTTTATCGTAATGTGCATTTAAAATTTTAAATGTTCAATTAGAGGGTGAAAAAACATCATGTAACCCTGGAGAGAAAATGTTAGACAGTTTTGCAGAGTGGGTGGGGACAAACAGGGTATGAGATACTTGCAGCGACAAAAGATAGATTCGTATGGGGGATCATGATCGCCATGACATCCGGCAAGGCACATGATGATGGTGGTTCAGTCATATCACCATTTAATCCGCGATACTCTGGGCTTGAAAGCTTCAGGTTTTTGCGACTGTCTTGACGGATCAACTTACTCGTCGTACTGTATGTTTAGTGAATCTTCTCAGAACATTTTCTGTTGTTTGTATGATCGCTGAGGTGTTGGGACCACACTACATTTTGATATACCAGAACGTGAAATGAGAATGCGATATCGTTTTTGGCCTAATTCTTTCTGTAAACGAAGCTAGACATTCAATTTTAAGTTTAACATTTCAAACTGATATCAACTGTGATTGCAACACATTTGGTTATGCCTAATTTTTTGGTGATGTTATCACAGAAACTTTGAGTAGAAACAAGTATTTCTGTATATCACACGCTATCGTTCACATTCCTACTAAAACAAAAATGTAAATATAAAGTTTGAATAGTATAGCCTAGGTACATTCTGCTCCTATTGAACTTGTCCGTGAAAGAGAGATATACTGTCTCACAATTGACATGATATCAACTGTATTAAATTTTCGGGTAATCTTGATGATATTCTCTATGCATAATACACATTATCTCCACAACAGCTACACAGCGATAAGTCTTGATCAACAATCCAAGATTCACGCTTGACACCTTTACATATCCAGCCTGCCAAATAACCACGTAGAGATAATTAAAAGGATTTAGTTCAAGTTGAAACATGTTCCTTGTTGTATTCAGTCCAAAATAGTGTATTGACGAACACCTCAAAAGAGTATCAAAGAGTTATCAGTAGAACAATTCGCATCTCCACAATAATATAAATACGTAGCTGAAGAATACCACCAAAGTCTTGACAGTGGACAAGTTCTGACCTTTGACAAATTCATGATTACTGACGTGGTACGATCATTATTATCGCCATTCTATCTAAACACTAGGAAAACTTAATTCCACAGTCCAAGCATATCATAGACGCCCAAACATACCCTTTTCAATCCTCTATGAAAGAAGAAGGGGAACGCCATACGAGATAGCCATACTAGGTGGGAGGGGGTGGGGGCAGAGAGAAAGAGAGAGAGAGAGCCATACCAGAGAGAGAGAGAGAGAGAGAGAGAGAGAGCCATACCAGAGAGAAAGAGAGCCATACCAGAGAGAGAGAGAGAGCCATACCAGAGAGAGAGAGAGAGAGAGAGAGCCATACCAGAGAGAGAGAGAGAGAGAGAGCCATACCAGAGAGAGAGAGAGAGAGAGCCATACCAGAGAGAGAGAGAGAGCTATTCTGGAGACAAGCTCAGTGCCGTTTCCAAAGCTGCAGAGTAACCTGGAACAATGTATAGAAGATGAGTCTATGTTTAGTTTCTGTGTAGGACTGTTAGGACTTCCGTAAATAAGAATAATGAATAATTGTGATTTATGTTGAGCACGCTTAATTAAAGAAAACGTATTGACTCATCGTTCTGTGTGTGGACTGTTTTTGAGAGTAGTGCCTAGTGTGCTTAGTGCATTTTTGCTCGTCTCTTTCCTTCCTTGTCGTGCTGTGTGTGAAATTTCTGTACGGAATTATAATTCGGTTTAATCATGCCTTAAATCTGCTAGACAAATGTTGTACTCCAGTAAAGCTAACAAAAGCCGAACTTCCCATTTCAATTAAAGGCTCAAACCCAACATTTCAAGTTATGACAACCCCTCTGTTCCTATATACAAAGTAGTAAAAAATTCATCTTGGGACTATGTTATAGATCCATGAGATTTGTTCGTGGATTGTATCGCTCCTGCCACAGCAGCTACAGTGACAATAAAGAAACTTGTTTGGTCTTTGTCACGCAGGAGCCCGTTTACCACGTGTGCATGTTGCTGAGATGCTTATGTGATAAAAGTGCGCTGTATAAATCCTCCAATCAAATTTCACTTGTTTGCCCTTTCAACTGCTACAGCAGAATGAAGTGTATTCAGCACTATTTCTATTGGTATTGTTATAATCATTTTACTTCAGATAGTGTGTGGGCAAGATCTACAGTTCCTCTATGTCCATACTGGTATCACACAGTTATCTCAATTAGCGAAACAGGATCATTCCTGTATATCTGGCCAAAAGACAAGGGTCGTAGCTTATCAACCAACACCTCACACTTTTATCACGCGCTATCATTCACATTTCTACAATAAAATGTAAATACGTAGTTTGAACAGTATAACCCTTATTACATACTAGCCTACTGAAGCTATTTCGAGTTCATCCAGTGTCTCTCATAGCCCTCATAGTTATCGCTTGTGTTATTCACTACGTGCAGTATTTATTATCGCCACAACTACAACACAGTTGATTAATCTTAACCCTTTGACTCCCGCACCCTGTTCACCAGCTGCAAACATTTAACATTTAATTCTCTCACCCTCTCTATCAGTTTCCTGCAGGAAGCTTGAGGATAGGGTGAGGGTTTTAAGTTTTTGGTTTGCTATCATTGATGACTGTGCAGAATGCTAGTGGACCGGGTGAGCGAGTCAAAGGGTTAATCAACCATGAAAGGTTGATGGCTTATACCTGTGAATAACCAGCTTGGCAATCATAACCAGCTTGGCAATCATAACCAGCTTGGCAATCATAACCAGCTTGGCAATCAACATGTATAGATAATCAAAACACTTCAGTCCAGGTTACAAACTGATGACTATATCACACTAAACTCCTCACATAGAAACAGGTTCATTTCTGTATTCAGTTCAAAGTAGCTTACTGACTGACGCGTTAGAATTTTTTTTAAATTTTTTTTTTTAATGATTTTCTTTGTGTGTTCGAAGAGGAGGAGAAAGAAGATGATAAACAGGATGCCATGGAGTTCCATCTAAGTGCGTGGCAGAGCTATACTCTATGCAAAGTCTTGACAATGGACAAAGTTCTCGCCTTTATTAACCCTTTGACACCCTCATCCTATCCACCAGCTTCCTGCTTTGCTAGTATGGTTGACAGTGCAGGATGCTGGTGGACAGGGTATGGAAGTCAAATGGTTAAATTCACGGTTGAACTTGATTACTGACGTGGCACGATCATTATCATTGCCACCACATCTGGTCAATAGTGAAACTTAGTCAACAGGTTGAGGCCTATTACAAGATACCCGAACATTCCCCCTTTTCACCCGCTATAAAAGATGTAGAATTCTTTACTGACAGCAAAAACACTAACAGGCGCAGACTGCAACAGTGACTACTATCCTGTAGTGGGAAAGTTCAGGCTGAAATTAAGGAAAAGGAAACAGACCAAAAGCAACATCGAACTAAATCTTGGACTCTTAAAGACAAATGAAGTGATACGTAAAAAAAAAATTAACGTACATGTTCAAAACAAATTCAGTGCTCTGGAAGACGTTGGTGACAGTGAGGTTGAGAAATTCGATAAATGAAACTTGTGAAGAAATCCCTAGAGTAGATAGAAAAGCAAAAAAGAACTGGATGGAACAAGAAATTCTCGGCTTGATGGAGGAATGGAGAAAGACAAACAGAAAGGAGGAGATATACAAGAAGATAAACAAAGAAATCAGGAATAGGTGCAATGAAGCTAAGGAAGCTTAGCTGAAAACAAAATGCAAAGAAATAGAAGACTGACACAAAACGGATCCTCAGGGTATGTACAGACGAACTGAAGAAATTGTCCACAATAAAAGACATGCACGTCAACTGTTTGCTTAAAATCGAAAGATGGTGCACTTATCATAGAAAAACACAAAATATTAGATAGATGGGGAGAGTACATAAAAGGCCTTTAAGAAGATGACAAAAACGAAGAACACATTATAAGAAAGAACGTTGAAGGACCACCCAAAATGAAAGATGAAGTTAGAGCAGCACTGAAAAAGATGAAACCAGGAAAAGCCCCAGGAACAGACAATATTACTACAGAGATGATTAAAGCCCTGGAGGAATTTGGAATTGAAAAATTATCAGTCCTCCTAAATGGGATTCATGACACTGGAAAACTCCCCAAAGATATGTCAAAAACAATTTTCATTGCACTTCCAAAGAAAACAGAGGCAATAGAATGCGAACTCCATCGCACTATCGGCTTGATGAGTCATGTAACAAAATAACAGCAAAATAACAGCAAACGGCACAACCTTGAGACAGGTTGATAAGTTTAAATATCTGGAAACGATCATCTCACCAGACGGCAGATGCACATCAGAAATAGCCAGCAGAATCGGCCATGCCAAAACAGCATTCAAGAAGATGACAAGCATTCTGACCAACAGATGCCTATCAATTAACATCAGGAAGAGAGTTCTTGAATATTATATAGAACCGATAATGTTATACGTTGTGAAGCGAGGACAGTCAACAAGCAAAGCCAGAATAAGATTGAGGCAGCTGAGATGCGGTTTCTAAGAAGATGTTGAGAGTTCCATGGACGGCAAAGAAAACAAACAAGACAGCCTTAATGGAGGCAGACACAAGAAGATCATTGATAAGGAAGATTACGAAAAAGACAGGCAACATTTATAGACCATTTTATGAGGAAAGGGGAATTGGAGCACCCGTCACAACAGGAAAGCTGGAGGGAAAGAGAGCACCAGGTAGACCCAGGGAAAGAATATTGGACGGGCTTGCAGAGTGGCTGAAGAGAGAGAGGGTGGAAGATGTGCTTGCAGCAACAAGGGATAGAAACATGTGGAGGGCGTGATCGCCAACGCCATATGGCAAGGCACTTGATGATGATGATGATGATGATGATAAAAGAAGAGGGAGGGGATGTCTACAATTAGAGAGAGAGAGAGCAAAACTAGAGACAAGCTGCTACCTCCCGAGGTATGTATGACATCTTCTTGGTTTAGTTAGGTCGCCAGGAAGTTTAAGCGTTGAGTGAGTCATGGATCCTGGCAAAGCCACACCAGGAAACAAGCTGCTCCTTCTGATGTGCTGGACAATTTCGGAACGACGTGTGTGCCTTTTAGTCCTGAGTAGGTTTTTAGGGCTGATAGGACCAAGGCAAGTGAGGATGATAAATAATTATACTTTACGTTGAACATGCTTCATTAAGCATAACATACTGACATTCTATTTGTGTACTGCTTTGAGTGTTACTGTTTAGTGTGCTTAGTGCATTTCTACTCATGTCTCTTCTTCCTTGTTGTGTGTGACATCCCAATATACACAAATGATTCTATGTAAACATCTCACAAGTTTGCTAGACAAATGTTACATTCAATTAAGGCTAACAGATGACAAAATCCTTTCAACATTGAATAATGGTTCAAACCCTTCATACGAAAATACAACAAAACATCATTCTTTTCTATACGATGGAGTTGCCATCCCGTTATGTTTCCTTTCTTGTTGAGTACAAAATTAGATATTACAGCCGTAGAATACATCCCCGTATTCTAAATGACCAAACAGTTGATCAACAAATTTCTTCCTGTTATAACCAGTTGCCATGGTGTAGTGGTTAAGCAACGGATTATCGACTGGAAGGTCGCGAGTTTGATTCCCCATCAGTCCCTACAAAGAGCACCATGGGATTTTTCGGCTCCAACCGGTTCCTATCCAGAGTTGAGCGTGCTATGGGTTCCTTGGGATAGACTGGGACCACATAGTCGAATCTCATCACATTCATGGATGCGTCATTGAGTGTATTGCTTAAACCGCCTGATAAACACCGTAGGTATCTATATCTCTCGGGCCTGGTTAATGCCAGGACATATAATGATAGTAATCACGTAGTCTCAGTCCTAAATGGAACTCCGTAGCATCATGGTTATCATCGTCATCATCATCATTACTGCATCATAAAAGCTGTGCCAACTTGTGTGGCCATTAAGATGGCGAAGAAAATGGGACCAAAAATATACATGAAAAAGGGTGAGCACATAGGAACATTCTCTGAGTGCCATGATCCTTAAAAAAATCAAAAATTCTTCCCGTTCGTGTTGGTGGAGACAACACTAAAGAAATTATCTTCTCACGAAAGATGCTGGAGATAACATCAACAATTTTCTTCTCGTGATACAATGTTGTACTCAAGTAAGTCTAACAGACGACCAAAATCGTTTAATATTAATTATCAATATTGATTAAGAGTTCAAACCTTTCAATCGAAAATATGACAAACCCTCCATTCTGCATATATGCCTGTGTAAGGTAAAATGCCTTCCGCTAAATAAGCACTTTCTGTTACAAATGATAAAATGCTCCCTCTTGTCATACATTGTGAAACCCCCTCATTCCAAATAATGATTGCGAACCCATCCTCTTATGGCTGTATGAAAGACTAAGCTGACACGTCATCAGAATGATAGACACATTAAGATGGACAGATAACGGGTCAGTTTTCAGTGTTCTAGGCTGGGATTGAACTCAAGATGTCACATCTTGAGTCCACAGCTTTGTTTAAATAACAGAATGATAATACAAAAATTACTTGAAAAAAACAACTGTGCCTCCCCCCCCCCCCCCCCCCCCCAGAGGGCTGAACCCACAATTACAATACAATACAATATTTTATTTATATAGCGCAAAATCTTGATAAAATCAAATCTAAGCGCTAAAACAGACACACACGCACGCACGCACACACACCACGCACGCACGCACGCACGCACACACACACGCACACGGCTATAAATGGGGAGAAAGAATAAAAGCAATGGAAAATTATAGAGAGCATATTATATACAATTATATATTACAATGTGATTCTCCTCCGAGTGGAGACAGGCTGCAGAGGGGATTGAGTGAGGTCAGGATTTTATGCAGAGGAGAAAAGGTGAGTTTTGAGAGCGGACTTGAAGGAGACAAAAGTAGGTTGCTGACGGACTGAGAGAGGAAGTTTGTTCCAATTCCTTCGTTATGAGCATGAGGCCAATCAGGCCATATCCATTTTGCCCACTTAAATGGAGAAGAGTGACAGACTGGTTCAGACCATCGCCTATCAATGAATAACTCGTGGTTACTGGCTTTGTTCCCCGTTAGGCCTGGACTTTTATCCCCAGCTTGACCGGAAAATCAAATTGAACGTCTTGTCCTTCAGAAGGGGTTGAAAAACAAATTGGACCCGTGTACCTTCTGGCTGCGCATGCTAAAGATCCTGCAGCAGTTGAAAATAGTGAAAAGCAAGGCATTTGCTCGGCTGCTTTGGTATAAAAACATTGGAGAGATAGGTTCATTTCCCAGGTCTCTCCCCTTGAAGACCAATTAGCCTTCCGCCTACGAACTGGACATAACCGCTTAAATCACCACATGTCCAGAAAGCTCCGCCTTGCACCCTCTCCACTCTGCTCCTGTGGACTGGCAGAGCAGACAGCCGAGCACATACTGCAGGACTGCCCTGGTCTACGGAAGCTGAGGGACGAGATCTGGCCAGAGCCTGCCGGACTCCTGGAGAAGCTGCATGGCTGTGTGGAGGCGTTGCAGAAGACTGCCGATTTCGTCATGAGATCTGGTCTCCACGTTTGACGGCGTTAGACAAGAAGAAGAAGAAGCCTTCTTGTCTTTATAATGTCTTAGTTTAAATGTGTGGCGCTGCATTGTGGCGACGCGCCTCTCAGCGCGAAGAGCAATTCGACTTTCGCATGGTAAATCCATTATGACAAAAAGAACCGAATACGAATATGAATATTTTAGAAAACCAAAGACATTTTCTGCTAGTAAGAAATTTTCAGGAGAGCCAGACAGCAGGAGGTCGTCAGAAGGGAAACCCCCGTCAAGCAAGTGTTTTGGCCCCTAACCCTTTGACTCTGCACCCTGTCCACCAGCATCCTGCTTTGTCAACCATGCTAGCAAAGCAAAAACTTAACCTTTGACCCCTCACCCTATCCATCAGCTTCCTCTACGGCGATGATTTTGGCTTGAAAGCCAAATGTCCTCAAGTTGCTGGCTGGACTGGCATATTATTCAGTCTTGTAGATACTGTTACAAAAAGAAATGAATATGATAGAAAACCAAAGACATTTTCTATTTTATTGCCCTGTTGTATGCTGACACTACACAAAAATATGATTTTTGCTGAACTTATTGTCAATTACTTTAATCCCAAACTGTATACATTAGTCCATTGCATGACTTTGATCTACATAGGTCAAGGAGAGTGGACTCACCATTTAATGTCTCGAGTTCAACCCCATAGCCCGCAACATTACACACTAGGCTGTTCAGTGCCCACTTTAATGTTGCCATCAGTCTGGTAGTGTCGGCTTAGTGTTTCACTGGTTCCTTCCCCACCACATCTGTCCCCACCCTTGTTACAAGACTGTCAGTGTATAGGATTTTACGCAGGTTCAGGGAATCTGCCAGACAATTGCTGACACATTTGGGTAAAGCGCATATGGAATTGTCCAAGTGCAATAAATTCCTCTTAAATTACAAAATCTACATTCAAATGAAAGTGGCAATGTATTACCATGATGTTTTGAAAGTTCAAGAAAAAGCATTTAATTGTAATTAAAGAATCTGAGATGAAATTATGGTTTGATGTGTATGTATTTAAATGCTATAAGGCCCTACTGTGAACCCTTTCCCTCTTTCCGCCATTAGTTATGTATCGGCTGGTGGACATCACATTCAGTTTTCTGTGTCAGTCCTCTCTCAAGTTGCACAGACAGACACAGACAATTGATCATGCACTCGTGTATCGGGTCACTGTACCGGTGAAAAACAAACAACAGTCATTCAGTCTCCTACTGTCTCTTTCACCTATACTGTTGGAAAATAAACATCTCTCTCTCTCTCTCTCTCTCTCTCTCTCTCTCTGTCTGTCTGTCTGTCTCCCCCTCTCTCCCCTCCCTTTCTCTCTGACAAAACCATAACTGCTTAGCTTTTCAATTTTTCATTTGTTATCGGCTCATCTTCTTTGTTAATCTTGCAATCAAACTACAAAATTGTGCGTGTGTGCGTGTGTGTAAGTGTGTGTGTGTGTGTGTGTGTGTGTGTGTGTGTGTGTGTGTGTGTGTGTGTGTGTGTGTGTGTGTGTGTGTGTATGAAGACAATTCTACTCTTTTATGGTGCAGTATTAACTTATTACCTCTTCTACTAAATAATGGTAATAACGACAAATAATAATAATAATACCATTGGTAGCAACAACAACAACAACAACAAATAATAATAATAATAATAATAATAATAATAATAAACGACCAGTCGAAAAAGAAAACTGGGAAGAAGAAGAACAACAGCAACAACAGCAGTAATAATCATCCATATTGTGTGAAAATGAAAAATAAAAACCACGACAATCTCAGATAAGAACAATCTTTCTGTGCAGGAATGAAAAAAAAAAAAATAGACTTCTACACAAGTTAGACAGGGAAAATAACTAAACAATTCCTTTAGTGCTTGAAGTTGAGAAATGAAAAAAAGCTAAGACTGAAGAAGAAGATTTTGGAAAGTAAACCAGAGAGACACTTAGTCAACGAATGAGGGCAAAAGTTAGAGGTACAGGACCTGACGTTGCCTTTCAAATAACAATACCTTTGTTGTTTATCTAACAAGCAAATGGCACCGTTTCTGGCCGGCACATGCCAACACTCTTTATTGACAAAATCGTAATATTTCGTGGAGATACGTGATGAAATCGCATACATTTTATTAAATATAGGGGCGATGCAACAATAAAGCTGCTTACAGTCCATTAAATTTAAAGGTGGATTTTCGATGCAGTAAAAACAAATATTAAGCTACATGCAGTTCATGAAATGAAGAGGTGGATGTTCGATGCAATAAAAACTAGTTGAATTTATATACAGTTCATTAAACGTAGAGGATCTACAGCGGCAGCAGATGATTCTTCCAATGCCCCTTTCGTTTTTCATATCGAGTTACCACCATTGCTTTCCACAGGAGACTCTGCTTGCTCGGTTGTACATTTTGAGCCTGGACATAGTAATAATAATAATGATGATAATAATAATAATAATAATAATAATCAACATCATCATTATCATAATTCCATTTCTTTACTGCATAAAAGGCTTTCAAATACACACACACGCGCGCGCACACACACACACACGCACGTACACACACACACACAGATCAGCTGCAAGACGATCCGACCTAGATTAGTCAAACATCCTTTCTCTCTTTTTGTTCGCCATCTCTATGGTCTGGCCACATCTGGCGATGAATGTTGCAGGTTTTCCCCTCAATTCCCATCAGCTTCCATGAAGCTTGGTGGTCAGAGGAGTTGTGGTCAGCCATGTGCCCTGTCATTTCACTGGATTCTGCAGAGGTACAGCACCCGACGCTGCTCCACCCTGCAGGGACTTCAGTGGATGAAACCATTCTTGTCTGAAGTAGATGACCTCGTAGACATTGGCGCTATATTCCATGGTACTGTAGAGATGCAAGAAGTAGCTGCACATAGCTCTAAAGAAAGCCACAGGCTGAAGCGCAGCGTCCGAGATCTTTAACCATTAATTCTTTACCACGATCTTCACAGTGACCAAAACTCACTAAAGGGACATAATTCTCAGTTCCCGGTTACTAAAAACAACAATGGGAAAATAACTCTTAGATCACAGGAAATCGCTACATTATCCCCCCTCCCAGCGAAGTACAACCAAAGAGTATAGTACCTACGGAAAGAGCAGCCACTTCGGCCCGAAAAGTGGCTCCGCGCGCCCACCACCTCCTTCCACCCGCCAGATGTAAAGCCAACTGCCAGCTTCTCTGGCATGTGAGAAAGTGGCCGAAGCAAAAGGTGGCAGTGCTTGGTGTGCTGCAAATAACTGCTCTAATTCACGGAAGAAAGGATGGAGAATATTTCTGTTTCCCAAAGATATTGAGAGGTAAGTTGAAGACAGTCGGTATTATAATTAAAAGAAGTAACACGCATACACATGTGTACAAACACATCATGTTGCATTTCACGCTGAGGTCCGATACGTGTTGAGAGTCTGAAATGCCTGGGTAGACAATTGTTTCATTGCCCGAGCGTGTTTGTGTGTGCGAATGTGTGTGTGTGTGTGTGCGTATGTGTGTGTGTGTGTGTGTGTGTGGTGTGTGTGTGTGTGTGTGTGTGTGTGTGAGAAAGAGAGAGAGAGAAAGTGTGTGTGTGTGTGCGTGTGTGTGTGTGTGTGTGTGTGTGTGTGTGTGTGTGTGTGTGTGTGTGTGTGTGTTGAAGTGTGTGTGTGTGTGTATGTGTGCGCGCGTCCGGTAATAATGATAATATATGAGTGTGTGCTAATGTGTGCGCAAAAATGATAATGGGAAAGAACCCTACCCCACCTTGATATTTACTGATTGTTCTTCATTCCAACAGATGCAAGAAGTGGAAGATAAATACCAACGAGAAGATCTGCTAAGAAGAACAACAGACTATAACAGTAGGAACTGCTTCTTGTGTTCAGATCACTTTGAGGATAACCAGTTCATGAAATCTGCCAAACAGAAGTTGATTTGGTCTGCTGTCCCAACGCTGTTTCGTGTTCCTAATCCGCCTCCGCAAATGACCACCAAAAGGCTTTCGCCACAGAAATGGGCTGGACAACGAGATAAGAAGAAATAAAAAAAAAAACACAAAAAACACAAAACAAAACAAAACAAAGTACATGGGATAAGAGACAAGTAAATTATGTAAAACTGTTTTGGAATCTCAGACTCAATTTTGCATTGCGCGACACTAATAGACAAAACGAACAACATCCAAACGGCAAAACAGAAAAGTATTGAATTCTGCTCAGTTATGATCTGTGGCACTCAGTACAGACAAACAGTTTTCTTCGCAGACAATCGTTTTCCAGAAACCCACAGAGTGGGAGTGGAGGGAAACAAGAGAGTGATGGAGGAGACGGACACGCACGCGCACGCGCACGCACACGCACACACACACACACACACACACGCACACACACGCACACGCACACACACACACACACACTTATAAATCGTTACATAGTTCATAGAACTGAACATTACAGTTCGCTAGTTCATTGCTTCAAAAGTTGTTTTGTTGTTGTTGTTGAAGTAACCTTCTTCATTTGTTATCTTTTCTTTCAAAGTTTACAATTCTTTACACTCTCTGTTCATAGTTACAGTTAACTGTTTTGTTTTGTTTTGTCTTGTTGGAGACGCGCTTACATTGGTTTTCTGTTCTTCTGGTTTGAGTTAACTGGTAGTTTATTGTTTACATAGTTGTTGTAGCACGCTGCTTCATATGTTATCTTTCGCTCCCCTCTTCCCCTGCCCCTCCTGCATCTACATTCCCTTTCCCATGTCGTTTTCTTTTCTTTTTTGTATACTATTTTAATACTTTTTTTTGGGTCTAAAATCACTAAGTGAATAGACATTAAACCAATGACCACACACACACACACACACACACACACACACACACACACACACACACACACACACACACACACACACAACACACACTCTCTCTCTCTCTCACACACACACGCACGCACACACACACTCACTCACTCACTCACACATACACACAACTTAAGATATGAGAGAGGGAGGGAGGGAGGGAGGGAGGGGGAGGGAGAGAGAGAGGGAGAGACAGACAGACAGACAGACAGACAGACAAAGCATTCGTAAGTCTTCTTGTGTGAGACATTCGCGAAGTTCTTTGATGTTTGTGAAATCGATCAGTTAATCTTTGTGTGTGTGTGTTTCTCTCTCTCTCTCTCTCTGTCTGTCTGTCTGTCTGTCTTTCTGTCTGTCTCTCTGTGAATGTATGTGCTCTGTGTATGTGTTTGTGAAAGAAAATGAGGGAGAGAGAGAGAAAATGAGAATGAGAGAGAATGAGAGGAGAGAGAGAGAGAGCGCGCTTGGATCAATGTCACAGGAGTTTGCCTAAGATCAGTCCTTAATTACACTTATGAACCCTCAAACAATTACAAGTTCATGTGAATCATCTATCTCGGTCAATATGCGATTTTGCCAACGGAATAAATAGACTACAAATGTTCGTATTCCTCTGGAAAGGAAGTTTACTTGTATAAATGTTTTCGACCGCGCGCGCGCGCGCGCGCGCGCGCGTGTGTGTGTGTGTGTGTGTGTGTGTGTGTGTGTGTGTGTGTGTGTGTGTGTGTGTGTGTGTGTGTGTGTGTGTGTATGATGAAAACTCGCTGACCTCTAAAATATACAACATCTCTATAGCATCCGTCTTCTGCCCACCGTGCTTTTCACACAGGCAACACACCGGTGTTTACGTCTGGAAAAGGGTGCGGCCGCCTGCTCCAGCCGGCTGCTCTTTCCGTAGGTACTATACTCTTTGGTACAACTACATAGCGAATTGTTTTAATAACACTGAGAAGAACAGATATGAAACTAGAATCATTGAAATCTTGGTGCCGCACGTGAAATGCGGCCAGAGCCAGTTGTGAGAGGAGGATCTCTGGCAGGGGGTGGTGGTGGTGATGTTGACGGCTCTGCAGAACTTGCTGCAGAGGATGTTGTCATCAGTGATGTTGGCAGATTCTCAATAGCAGATGAAACCAGGGTACTGTCCCCTGAAGTCGTGAACGGTGTGACAAATTCAGCTTTGAGACGGTCTGCAGAGACCTTCTCTGAACAGCCCTTGATGTCAAGAGTATAGACCTTGTCGTTGGTGTCAGTGATGCGGTAGGGGCCATTATAGGGACTATGAGAACTGTTTCGGACGTAGACGTTCCCAGAAGATGCCAAGTTTGAAGGTACATAGGCAGGCTGGTTTCCATGGAATGTTGGAGCTTGTGGCAGCACAGAGCGCATGGTGTGCTGCATATGTTTGAGGAACGTCCAGTCTGGGTCCATGGTGCGTGCATCCAGTGACTGGAGAAATTCACCAGGTGGGAGAACAACCAGGATCCACTCACCAAAATGAGTGTATTCCCGACAGGGCATTAGTCGCTCTGCAAGCCAACTGGGGCTGGTAGTACGAGCTTTGAGTGCTGCTTGAAGTTGAAGGTGAAAAGTTCAACCATGCCATTTGCTTGTGGATGGTAGACTGTGGTTGTGTGAGCCTCAATGCCCAAGAGCTTGTTGCATTCAGCCCACTGAGGTGAACCACCTGCCTCAGTGAGAGATAATGTCTTCAGTAACACCAAACCTGGCAATCCAATGATGGATGAGAGCTGCGGCACAGACTGAAGCATGGGCATCTGGAAGAGGAATTGCTTCTGGCCATCTGGTCAAGCAGTCACTGATTGTGAAGAGGTAAGTCATGCCTTGGCTGGCTTGGAATGATCCAACGAGGTCAACCTGAAGACAGCAGAACTTGGCAGTTGGAAGTTGGCCCTCCATCAGTGGC
Source organism: Monoplex corrugatus (assembly GCA_030674185.1). Classification (NCBI taxonomy): domain Eukaryota; kingdom Metazoa; phylum Mollusca; class Gastropoda; order Littorinimorpha; family Ranellidae; genus Monoplex; species Monoplex corrugatus. The sequence continues at coordinate 86,106,429 of CM060315.1, forward strand.
ACCTCTGTGTCGTTGACTTTTGGAGGCTTGACAGGCATGGCATTCCTTGCACCATTTGCAAATGTCACACTTCATGCCAGGCCACACGAAACGTTGGGTGATGGCCTGTTGTGTGAGGCATGAACTTGCATGTGAGTGTCCATGAATTGGATCAAACACTGGACGAGTGTGGACGTATCACACAGTAGAGCTAATGTGCCAAACTGGATGTGTTGAAGCCTGAGGCCAGTGGCAGCTGTGCGATAAGAATCCAATTCGCCAGACTGTAGGCCTACTTGGTCTTGAGCAAGTTGACTGAAGTTGTCCACAGAGATGCTCCGTTCCTTTGAGTTGGGGGTATTGATATTGAAGCGTGAAAAAGCATCAGCTACCACGTTGAATTTGCCTGTGATGTTCTGGATGTCAGTGGTGAACTCAGCAGTATAGGAGAGGTGTCTCGTCTGTCGAGGAAAGCGGTCGGTTTGGCTGCTAAGAGCCAACACCAAGAGTTAGTGGTCAGTGTACAGTGTGAAAGGTCGTCCTACCAGAAAGTGCCTGAAATGTTTGATCGCACTGTAGGCTCCCAGAAGTTCACGATCAAATGCACTGTATTTCTTTTTCATTTGTGAAAATTTCCGGAAGAAGAAAGCGAGAGGAACCCTGGACTGGTCCTGTCACTGTTTGTGTTGGGCACCAACAGCGGAGTTGCAGGTGTCGATTGTGAGACTTGTAGGTGCATCTGGATGAGGGGGATGTAAAGGCACGGCCTCCATGAGAGCTTCCTTGGCTTTTTCAAATGTGGTTTGACAGTCTTCAGACCACTGAATGGTTTGTCCCTTACCACTTTCCTGAGCATGGAGTGGGGCTAGAATGTCAGCAACATGTGGGATGAAACGTTGGTCGTAATTCATCATTCCCAGGGACCGTTGAAGGCCTGTACAGTCGGTGGGTGAAGTGTAAAATTGAAGGGAGGCTACTCGGTCTGGGAGTGGACATATGCCCTGAGCAGTGACACGATGGCCAAGGAAATCCAGCTCACTAACACTGAAGACACACTTGGCCTTGTTGATAACCAGTCTGTTGGAAAAAAGGAAGCATAAAAGCTGTCAGAGGTGCTCAATGTGTTCTTCGTGTGAGCAGCTGGCCACAAGGATGTCGTCGATATAAGCAAAAGTGAAAGGAATGTCCCAGAGGATGCCATCCATGAGACGTTGGAATGTCTGAGCAACATTCTTGAGGCCAAAAGGCATACGAAGAAATTCCTAGTCCAAAACATGTGATGATGGCAGTCTTTGCAACAGAGGATGGCGCCATAGGAATTTGTTGATAGCCCCTGACCACATCAATCTCGGAGGAGATGTTGCACTCTGTGAGATGCTTGTTGAAATCTTGGATGTGAGGTAAGGGATAATGATCATATTTGGTTAGAGTGTTGAGTTGTCTATAGTCACCACAGGGTCACCAAAGGCCACCTGGTTTGGGAATCACGTAGAGTGGTGAAGACCAGGGTGAGTTGGATCGACAGATGATGCCCGTCTGTTCCATCTTCGAGAATTCAGCTTTTGCAGCAGCCAGCTTCTCTGGACTCAGATGTCAGACACGAGCATAGACTGATGGTTCATGTGTAATGATTTCATGTTCAACACCATGTTTATTGGCCATCGAATTAAAATATGAGGTGATTAACTCTAGAAACTGTCAACGAAGGTCAGAGTGTGTGTTGTGTGAATGAAGCGGTAAGCCTGAAGGGTCAGGGGGAAATGAGTGCTTCTGAGGAAAACAGAGGCGTTATCAAGGGACAGAAGGCGCTTGCCTTTAAGGTCATTAACAAGTCCATCGGTGATGAAAAAGTCAGCACCAAGAATGGAGCCAATAACATCAGCGAGATAAAATTCATGTGTGTACACTTGACTCGGTTTAATTTCCAAAGTGATACTACTTTTGCCCTAGGTCTTGATGAAAGTTCCATAAGCAGCAAAAAGTTGTATAGAAGGTGAGTTAGTCTTGTGGTCCAGTGCAGAGGCTGGATAAACTGACAATCAGCACCAGTGTCAATTAAATATGATTGGCTGGTACACAGATCATGAACAGAGAACATTTTGGAATTTGAATCGCCGGCCGCTACCACATTTCGTGGCTGGCTTTAGCGTTTCTCGCTGATGATGTGCCCTGATAGTTTGGTTTAGAAAATAATGATGCAAACTTGCAGCCAGGCTGGCAGTGATGGGCATCTGGTCCAAATCTCTGGTGGTAAAAACACACAGAAACCTCTGAATAAGAAAAACATTGCTTCTTCATCGCATAAACAGTTTCTACTGACACTGGAGTCACCATCTCCTGTTCAGTGGGTGGTCTTATAGCTACAGCGTGTGTTTCACAGCGTGTGTTTCACAGCGTGTGTTTCACCTGTAGCATGTGCCTTCCAGATGCGGTCTGCTGCCACGGCAGGTGCCTCCGTGTCTGCAATATTATGTCCTGCTAGAATACTTCAGTTGTCTGCTGGAAGGTTTGCCAGAAACAATGCACGTTTAAGTGTTTGTGGATCATTATTGTGGGCGATAATCTTGCGCATAAGAATAGTAGGGCGTTTGTCACAACTCCAGTTAGGTTAAGGAGTTCGTTCAGCATCTTTTTGGGCCTGAGATTTGCCAAAAGTCTTGATTAGGGCTGTCTTACAAGTGCACTCACAATGTAGTCATATTTTGTTTGGTCTTGACTTATGCACTTGGTGCCAAACTGAGCTTCCACCTTTGCGAGTGAAACTTCTGGTGATTTTGTCCAAACTTCAGATTGTTTAACAGACACTGTGTTGATCTGGTTAGATTGGACAGTTAGAACTGAGTTGTGTCGCTAGGTCAGCAAGAACAGACTCAGAAGATATTCCTTCAGCCATTATTGATTGTGTTTGGTGTCGGGATCACCAATGTAGAGTTGCAAAAATTAGCTGCACACAGCTCTAAAGAAAGATATGGACTGAAGCGCAGTGTCTGAGATTTTTAATTTAACCATTTTCACCCCGATCTTCACAAACACACGGTGACCAAACCTCACCAAAGAGACATAATTCTCAGTTCCTGGTTAACAAAAACAACAAAAGGAAAATAACTCTTGGATCACAGGAAATCAATACAGACAATGGTTTGTTGATATGCACCTGCAGATCTAGTGCCTCTGAATGCAGCCTTTGCTATTATAAACTAATGCCTGCAGTTTTATACATGTTTCGGAAAGTGATATGTTTTGATGTGTTTTTTTAAAAGCAAGCAGGTATTTGCTTTGTCTTGAACTTTAAGACACTGGGAGGGAGTTCCATGTTGTTGGGCCTAAAACAGACAAGGATTTCTTTCAGCTGGTAGCTAGTGAGAGGTACTGTCAAGAGAGAGGCTCCTTGAGACCTGAGTGTTCTGAAGGTTTATAGCTTGGACCGAGTTCTGACATATATCTTGACATGGAATTCAAAGTTAGGCATTGAAAGCAGAGTGCAACAACTTTACACTCAATTCGTGCTTTGATCGGAAGCCGCTGCAGTTTTCTCAAGAGTGCTTTTGTGCTGCGCTGTTTGGTCTGCCGAATCGAGCAGCACAATCATGTTTTGGATAGGAACTGGTTGGGTGCCGACAGGATTATGGGGATTCAAACCCGCAACTTCCAGTCAGTAGTCCGCTGCACTAACCACTACACCATAGTGACTGGTCTAAACTCTAATATTTAACATTACCTTGCACTGGATTAGCTGATTCCGAGGGTTCCCCAGGCGCCACTTCCTCGGTGGGCTGTGGGGTTCGGGGACTGACCGGGACATCTTTTCCGGCGTCCGAAGCCATCTCTATCTCTTCTTGCATGTCCCGGGACTTGGCCATCTTTTGGTCATCTCCCCGTAGACAACTGCAACACTAAAAACAAGACAGTCAGTTGAGTCATTTCAAGAATCTCCCTTCCTTTTTATACGAAAATTATCTCGGAAAATCCAGATTTGTTTGTCTTCTTTCAAGTTCACTGAAAGAGCATGAAACAACACCTGCCATGAAGTGAGGGCAAAAGTTACTATGAAAACGTTATATAATTAATGTCAGAAGTTCCAGAGAAAATGCTGCACATACACTTTCTCGAAGAAATTGCTGATTTTGTTTTTTCACACTATTTTTTGTTTTGTTTTTGTTTTGCCCATATGATGTTTACTTAAGAGGGCTTTTCAGTGTTATATAGAACCAATATTAATACTATCGTACGGATGCGAGGCCTGGACAATCAACAAGCAAAGTCGAAACAAGATTGAGGCAGCTGAAATGTGGTGTCTAAGAAGAATGTTGAGTTCCATGGACAACAAAGAAAACAACCAAGACAATCTTATAGAAGCAAACATGAAAAGAACATAAATGAAGAAAATTAGGAAAAGACGAGCAACAGAAAATTTGATTACCTGATCAAAACAGGAAAGCTGGAGGGAAGAAGACCACCAGGTACACCCAGGGAGAAAACATTAGTTTTGCAGAGTGGATGGGAACAAAATGGTGGGAGATATAGCACTGCAGCGACAAAAGATAAATTTCATGGAGGACCATGACTGATTGCCAACATCATGCGGCAAAGTACATGATGATGATAATGATAGTGACGACGACGGACGGTGACGATGACGACGACGATATTGACTACCAAAGTTATGCACTCACGATTCCTCAGCCATCCACTTTTTTAACCAGAATTTGATAGAGGATCCATCTTGCTAAGACATTCTTGGATACAGATAAACAGACGGACATAAGCACACGCACATATACGCAGGCGCGCGCACGCGCGCACACACACACACATTGGCATACACACTCATATACGTACGAGCATCCCTCTCAAGCAGTATAAAATAATCTGCTTGTTATCCCCTGAAAAAAGAAACCAAGGGAATTGAAACCAAACAAAACAAGGTAGACAAAGAGACAGAGATACAGACAGACAGATAGGCAGACAGACACAGAGACAAATGCAGACAGAGAGGCAGACAGACACAAAGAGAAAGGGAAACTCAAACAGAAAGGCAGAGACAGAGAGAGAGAGACAGACACAGACGAAGAAACAGGCAGAGACAGACCGAGATAGCAGAGATAACACAGACCGACTGATAGGGACAGAAAGAAAGACAGACAAACACAGAAAGACAGACAGACAGACAATCGGCATGTTCTTGTTAATTTAGGATAGGCTACATGTTGCAGGTAGTTCTGATGAGCCGGTCCACGCTGTGTGCAGCCAACTTATTTTGCTGCGTATTACTACTATGCTTAATATTCGTACTTTGGGAAGAAAAACAAAATAACGAGATGTAAGAATTTCTTGAACAAAATACAGACGACGGCATCACTGGGTTCAGTGTTGGCCGCTGCACTGTCAGACATCGCCATCCCCCTCCAAATGGCATCGTCCTGACTTTTGTGGACAGCATCTTGAATATTCAGGCCACTGATATTGGTTATGTTCTCGATGTATGACTGAGATTTGAGGTCAGCCTTTCTTCCTTTTTACCTCGTTTTTTTTTTCTGGAAAAATGGTTGCCATGAGGCCTGTATTCTTGATACGTGACACATGACCATTGTATTTTAGTCTTCTGTTGTCGATATCAGCGTAGCATTAGTGGTCTAGTGGTAGAATACTCGCCTGCCACGCAGGTGATCCTGGTTCGATTCTCGGTCAATGCACTTTTTCCTCAGGACCTGGCCAGCTCATGGGTTTATGTGCAGGCTTAAGGCTTTTGCCATGATCATTCTGGATCTTCTCCATCACATGACAATTGTGACATTAGTGCATATGGAATTCATTCCGAACGCGGAGACATCATCTTGAGAAATTGAAATTGAAACTAAAACTGATGTCAGCTAGTAATTTTCTGGTGGTATCAAGTTCTTCCAGGACTCTTTCATTAGTTCTTCTATCTGTTCATTTGACGCGTAGTAGTCTCCGATAAAACCACATCTCTGCTGCCTCAATTCTTTTAAAATCAGTTTTTCTGAGAGTCCAGGCTTTGCAGCCATAAATCATGATTGGCCAGATCAAACATTTTAAAAGTTTAATTTTCAGACCATTTGGTATGCCTGTGTCTTTCAAGATATTGTTGAATTGGACCATTTTTTGCTTTGCTATTCCAAATCTCATTTTGGAGCAGGTTCCAATATCCGTTTTTACAAGTCCAAGATACCGGTATTGAAAATCTTTAACATATTTTAAAGGTATTTTATTAAGATATCATGATGGTTATCAGTGTCTTTGCCTTTAATATGTAGCACTTTTGTTTTCTGGGAGTTCCAGTTTAGGCCAGCCTTTTTGCCCGCTTCATCCATCCTGTATAGATTTCTTTTTATACTGGTAATGTTGTCTGCTAACAGTGTAGTATCACTGGCATAGCGCAGGTTTGTCAATTTTTTATACCTATCTTTATAAGTCTATGCCTTCTATATCAGCATCTCTCAGGACTTGTTCCGTATAGACGTTAAAGACATACGGTGAGAAGATTACAACCTTGTCTAAAAACTCCCCTGTGGATGTTGAACAATTTACATTTCAGACTGTTCCATCCAATTGTAGCCTTTTGGTCTTTATACAATGAGGCAATTAACGAAATGAGATATTTAGGAAAGCCCATTTTGACCATTGTCTTGAATAGGTGGAGATGAATGACTTTTCAAATGCTTTGAAGGTGTCAAAAGCGTCTTCATAAATGCTTTTTGTTTTCTCTCTGAGTATTTGTAACACAAATAACATGTCAGATGTGCCTCTGTTGGGTCTGTAGGTTGCCTGGCAGTCAGATAGTTGTTGCAATCTTTGACGTTGCCACTCTTGTGAAGCATAACAAATTCTTGAAGTTTCCAATCTGTTGGTCACTGATGAATATTCCAGATTTTACAACAAAGATGGTGCATTGCTTTTAGGCCTTGTTTTACCGCATGTTTTAACAATTCTCCTGGAACATTGTCAATTCCTAGGGATTTTCTTGATTTCAACAGCTTGAATGCTGCTTCAGGTTCACTTAAAAGTGGTTCAGGTTCTGATTCTGGACATCCAAAACAAGTGTGACTGCCCGCGTTCAAACAAACAGGAACTAGAAAAACCACGAAAAAAGAATAAAAGACGAGACGGGCGAAATTTTTCGGCCAACTGGCCTTTGTCAAGCGTAAGACCATAAACAAACACAAGACAAAAAAATTAGGAGAAAAACACTGAAACTTCCCTGCTGCTCCGTCCAGTATTGTAATAAATACGCATTCTTATTCTTTTTTCGTGTTTTTTCTGGTTCCTGATTCTGGACAGTTCAGGTCAGGACATAGGGTGTCTTGGGGGCTATTGGTGCTAAAAAGGATGCTCTATGTTCATTCCATCTGTTCATATTCTCTGGTTCAATAAATGTGGTGCCTTCTTTGATGTTGAATCACTCATTTCTGGGATGGAATTTTGTGGATTGAACTTTCTTTATCTGTTGGAACAGATCCCTGGATCTTCTGCATTCATTTTGCTCATTTATTTTTACACATTCTTCCTCCAGACATTTTTTTCTCTCTTCTATTTTTGCTCTTAATTTTTCTGAGGGGTTTTTGTTTGTTTGTTTTTTGTTTTGTTTCCTCTTTCTTCAGAGATTTGCGAGCTTGGTTTTTCTGTTTGGCTAGATTGGCGAGGAGCTGGTGTAGGGCTTAGTTTGGTTTTCTTTTTTCCTGCCTAACTTTTTGTCCGCTACTTCAGTGTAGGTCTTCTTCACATCAGCCCAACTTTCTTCTGGATACTGGTAATTTAATGTCCAGTCCTGGATTAAAGCATCGATACGATTGCTGACTTCGATCTCAAAATTAGATGTAGTCTCTTGATTTTTCAATTTCTCTGGATCAAACTTAGGGGGCCAGTTTGGCTTTGTTTTGTTTGTAAGCTTTGAGTCGAAGTTTTGCTGCGATTGGGTGGTGATCACAATCACAGTCACTGTGTCAGCTCCTGGTTTTGTTTTGGAGCTTAGAGCAGTAGTTCTCCATGCCCTGTCTATCATGATGTAATCTGATTTCTGATTTTTATTTTTCTATTGTCATTGTCTGTTGTTGTGTTTTTTAAAAGTTTTTTAAGTCTACAATAATGCTGTTTAAAGAGGGCATTAGTGATGTCCAATTCATTGGCCTGGCAGAAAGATGCTAACATATCTCTTTTCATTGCGTTTTCCCAACCCATCAGGTCCCGTTACACACTTTGTCCTCACTTTCGCCCACACCTTTGTTATGCAAACTTCTCTTTTCGGTATTTTGTCCTTTGCAGTTTGAAGGTCATTATAAAATTGTTCTATCTCTTTATCTGAGCTGATGGATATGGGAGCACATGCCTGGATGATGTTTAAGGCAACAGGCTTTGTGTTGTTTAATTTATCAATTGGTAATTAATTGTGTTGTAGCTTTTCAGTGCTACAGCATGTTGTTTATCCAATACGATGGCGACCCCATACAGGCCTTTTTTCCACTGTAATTGATTTTGTATTCGCCAGTGGTGAGCTTTCCCTCACCACTCCACCTGGTCTCGCATAATCCCGTGATGTTCATTCCTGTTCTTCCACGCTCCGGCAAGAGGAGATGAAGCTTTCCCAGCTCTAGCAGAATTTGAACATTCCATGTGCCCATGTTGATGAGCCCTTTCTTTTCTTATCAGTACAGCAGAAAAACAAAACAAATAAAACTTAAACCGGGAGGGAGAGAGAGGGGGGAAGGAGAGAGAGGGAGAGAGAGAGAGAGAGAGAGAGAGAGAGAGAGAGAGAGAGAGAGAGAGAGAGAGAGAGAGAGAGAGAGAATATCAGATTCTTGAGATACATTTTGTTTAGGATCATCGTACTTAAATCGAGATTTCCTTTGTGTTTTGTTGTTTTATTGTTGTTGTTCTTGTCCCGTTTTCTACAATCATTAAGACCACAGAAACTGGCACAGTTTTTACAATACCATGATGTGATGACGATGAAGATGATACTCATGACGCTACAGAATTCCGACTAGGACTGAGGCTGCATGACAGGGCTGCATTCTACGCTTAATATCATAATACATCCTCACGTCAAGCAGGCCTGGCAGATGCAGACACTGCGGTGTTGGTCAGAAGATTTAAGCAACACCCTCAATGATACATCCGTGAAGTGGATGAAACGCGACTGTGTGGTCCGTCTTCCCAACAAGCCCATAGCACGGTTAACTCTGGATAGGAGCCGGTTGGAGCCTACAAATCCCACGTAATTTTTGAAGGAACTGATGGGGATTCGTGCCCACAACCTTCTTCTATGTCGACAGTTCATTATGATTGCGCAAACCACTATAGACAGAAAACCAAACCAAACCAAACAAAACGAAACAAACAAACAAAATAACGGAACAAAAAACAATACGAGAGAGAGAGAGAGAGAGAAGAAGAGACAGAGACAAAGCGAGAGAGAGAGGAGAGAGAACAGAGAGAGAGAGAGAGAGACAGAGAGAGAGAGAGAGAGAGACAGAAGAGAGAGAGAGAGAGAGAGAGAGAGCAGAGAGAGAGAGAGAGAGACAGAGAGAAAACTTACACTCATGTTTGGTTAAAACTGGAATCAGTTCTCAGAACTCCAATCTTACGATGACTCAGTAAATCGAAATGCCACAATTGCCTTGTTCAGCGAAGAAACGGAATTAATCACAACAAAAATTCTGATGCACCAATGGAGAACTGATAGATGGGTTATTGTGGTTGTTGGCTGTTCGAACACAAGTCAAATAATCTGTGGTCCAAATTAGCTATTGTAGAATTTTCCTGTTCTACAGAATGTTTGCTTTGATAAATGATATAGACGTTCTTACGAAATGTTGCACATTAATTTAATGGTAAACGTAGATGCTCCGTGTGGGACAACGTCATGGCGTGACGTTTTTTCGTTAACTCGTCATCAAACCCAACAAGGCAAAGTGGTCAGCGCAACGGACTACTGGCTGGTTGGTTGTAGGTTCGAATCATGTCGATCAAAAGTTTTTTTTTCTTCCACCGTGTCTATCCAGAGTTGAGCGACGCGTGCGAAGGGCTGATTGAGACTGGACCATACAGTCGAGTCTCATCCAGTTGATTTTATAGATGCGTCATTTTGGAGGGTGTTGCTCAAATTTCTGGACTGACGCCGCAGATGTCTATCTGTCGGGCCTGGTTGACACCAGGATAACACTACACTGTGTGTCTGTATCTATCAGGCCTGGTTGACTCCAGGAGACATTATGAAAGAGAAGGCTCCCATGCTGTTGTTAGATTTTCGGGCCGGCACAGCAGGTGTCTGCATCTCTCGAGCCTGGCCGATGCTAGGATACATTAAATAAAGGCTCCCATAAGCTCCCTGTCGCTGGGAAACGTCGACTGAATGAATTTGTGGATGGTTGGTGTGTTCATCGCTGTGCCGATGATACTGTGCTATTAGCAGACAACATTAACAATATAAAAAGAATTCTATACAGGGTATATGCAGCGGGCAAAAAGGCTGACCTAAACTTGAACGCCAAGAAAACAAAAGTGCTACATATTAAAGGCAAAGACACTGAAAACAATCATGACATCTTGATTAACAAAGTTCTTCAGAAAATGCTAAAGATTTTCAATATCTTGGTTCTGTAAAAACTGATATTGGAACCTGCTCCAAAGACATCAAAATAAGAATTGGAATGGCAAAGCAAAAAATGGTCTAATTTAACAATATCTTGAAAGACACAGGCATACCAAATGGTCTGAAAATTAAACTTTAAAAATCTTTGATATGGCCAGTCATGATTAAATTTTATGGCTGCGAAGCCTGGACTCTCAAAAAAGCTGACTGCTAAAGAATTGAGGCAGTAGAGATGTGGTTTTATCAAAGACTACTACGAGTCAAATGGAAAGATAGAAGAACTAACATAAGTGTCCTGGAAGAACTTATTACCGCCAGAAAATTACTAGCAGACATCAACAAGAGACGACTAAAATACAATGGCTATGTGTCACGTAGCAAGAACACGGACCTCATGGCAACCATTTTTAAAGGAAAAACAGAGGCAAAAAGGAAGAAAGGCAGACCTCATACATCGAGAACATAACCATCATCATGACCTAAATATTCAAGAAATTGTCCACAAAAGTCAAATCAGAGGCGTTTGGAGGGGAGTGGCGATGTCTAACAGTGCAGCAGCCAACACTGAACCCGGTGACATGGACAGGTTTGGAGTTTGGAGTTTAAGAGAGATTAACTGCAATCGGAAAACTCCATATGTGCACCACCCAAATCTGCCAGCAATTATCTAACAGACTTCCCAAGCCCGCACAAAACACTATGCACTGGCAAGGTCTTGAAATGGGAAAGAGGGAAAAGGAACCTAAAAAGCATTAAGCAGACACCACCAGAATGATGGAAACATTAAGATGGGCAGCAAACAGGCCAGTTTTTAATGCTGCGGGCTGGAATCTTGAGTCCATGGCTCTTCTAACTGACCCGCAGTGGACAGGTGAGACTGGTGAGGTGGTGTGTTGAGGGGCTGGAATCTGCGGTCTGGGATCAAGGCCACTGAGGAAGTGCATGAAGTGCGCTAGTGCAGAAAATAACCACGAAAGGACGTGTAGAGTACAGCCCTATCAAGCAGCCTCATTATTATCATAGTTACTATATCATTATCTAAAGCCCAGCCGACGGTGCAGAGTCGTGTCAGGGCTATAACCATCTCAACACACAGACAACACCTCGTTGACCCTGAAAAAAATCAATGCAATCGCGCAATAAGCTAAGGATATGCCCCTGGCGTCGACCATTCCACCCAATTTATCACTAGGGGTTTAAAAAACCAACCTGAATACAAATTTTTAAACTTAATTCAAGTACACTAAAACGTATAAAAGAACTGGTCTACATGATCTAAAATTCTTCTTGTTATTGTTATTGTTGTTTATAGCTCAGCCGACAGCGTAGAGCCATATCAGGGCTATAACTGCTTCAAAACATACAACACTTCAACAGGAAAATTAAGTACACATATCAATGCATTCGCGCACATAATCCAAGGACATGCCCCCGGCGCCGACAACTCCGTCCAATTTATCGCATAGGGGATAAAAAAACAACACAAAAAAACACACACTTGAACACAAATCTAAGCATACCTTAGGACACCAAAACATATATAAAAACGGGCATAAACTACCAAAAATTGCCTCCACATCTCTCATCTCCCTAGAGCCAAAAATGCACTCAAAACATGTACCCAATTATCAATCCTAAGAGAAAAGTACGTAAGACTGTATCGAACACATACAGGTGAATGGACCAGCAAGGCAGAAAATGATGGAAGAAATGACAGAAAGCAAAGGAACAAGGCAGAAACAAAGAGAGTGACAGAAATGAGGAAATTTCTAGCACAGAATTTCCAGAAGGTGGGGATACTATAAGTACTGAAAGAGCCCGGCACTCACGGGGGGGGGGGGGGGGGGGGGGGGTTGCTTCTGCACATCACATCACATTTCTTTACAAATCCAGTTATCAATTCTAACAGAAAGTATGGACAGCTTTGTAGAACACATGCAGGTGAATAGGACAGCACGACAAAATGACAGGAACAGATGACAGAAAGCAAAGGAGCAAGACAGAAACAAAGACAGTGACAGTAAAGGGGACATTTCTAGCACAAATGTCCAGAAAGTGAGGACACTATTTATACTGAAAGAGCCCCCGGTATCCCAAGCAGCCTGTCTGAAATAGAAATGTGTAGCATCATCGCTATCATCCCCATTCTCGATCGACCTGGCCATTGAAAAAGTGCGGCTTATACACCAGTGCGGCTTATGTGTGAATATAGTTAGATTTTTCTATAATTTAGTGGGTGCGCCTTATATACCGATGCGCCCAATAGCCCAAACTTTACGGTATATAGCACCTAACCTGTTGATCTAAGCACCTACAAAGACGTATTCTCTCACACATTCTCACAGTCACAGGCCTTTTTGCAATCGTAGAATGGATACATGCACATCAACTGGTTGCTTAAAATCGAAAGATGGTAAGATTCTCATGGAAAAAGACAAAATACTGGACAGATGGGAGAGCACATTAAAGACCTTTTTGAAGATGACAGAAACGTAGAACACATTATAAGAAAGAACTTTGAAGGACCACCCATAATGAAAGATGAAGTTAGAGCAGCATGAAAAGATGAAACCAGGAAAAGCCCCGGACCACACAACATTACCACAGAGATGATTGAAGCCCTGGAGGACTTCGGTATAGAAAAAAATAACAGTCCTCCTAAGCGAAATTTACGACACTGGAAAAATCTCCAAAGATATGTCAAAATCAATTTTCATTGCACTTCCAAAGAAGACAGAGGCTATAGAATGCGAACTCCATCGCACAATCAGTTTATTGAGTCATGTAACCAAGATCCTATTAAGAATAATCATGATGAGAACAAGGAATAGAATCAAAAGAGAAATAGCAGATGAACAGTGTAGATTTGGGAAGGGAAGGGAACTATTAATGCCACATACATCCTAAGAACTATCACAGAGAGGCAATCGAGGTGAAAAAAGGATTATATATTTATGCTTTGTTGACTATACCAAGGCTTTCGATCGGGTAAGCATGAAGAATTGATCAACCAACTAGAAAGACTCAATATTGATGGAAAAGATAATATAGTACTGAGGAACAAACAGCTGCAATGAGAACAAAAACAGTAAGCTCTTTCCAAAACATCAAAAGAGGAGTCAGACGGGTTGTGTTTTGTCACCAGATCTGTTTTCACTTTACAGCAAAACATCATGAGAAACCTAGAGGAAGACCCTGGATTAAAGGTTGGAGGAAAAATTATAAACAACATTCGATATGCAGATGACACCGTGCTAATTGCAGAAATGAAAGGGACCTACAAAACCTTGTGAATATACTGAAATAGAAAGCAAAGGTAAGGGTTTGGAACTAAACAGCAGGAAGACTGAAGTCATGGTAATCAGTAAAAAAAACATGAAATCCCCTCATGCAAAATAACAGCAAATGGCACAACCTTTGACACAGGTTGATAAGTTTAAATACCTGGGAACAATCATTTCACCAGACGGCAGATGTACATCAGAAATAGCCAGCAGAATCGGCCAAGCCAAAACAACATTCAAGAAGATGGAAAGCATTCTTAGTACCAACAAATTAACATCAGGAAGAGAGTTCTTGAATGTTATATAGAACCAATACTGTTGTACGGTTGCGAGGCGTGGACAGTCAACAAGCAAAGCCAGAATAAGATTGAGGCAGCCGAGATGTGGTTTCTAAGAAGGATGTTGAGAGTTCCATGGACAGCAAAGAAAACAAACGAGACAGTCTTGATGGAGGCAGACACAAGTAGATCACTCATAAGGAAGATTAGGAAAAGGCAGGCAACATTCATAGGCCATTTTATGAGGAAAGGGGAATTGGAACACCTGGTCACAAGGGAAAGCTGGAGGGAAGGAGAGCACCGGGTAGACCCAGGAGAAGATACTAGACGGACTTGCAGCGTGGCTGAAGACAAGAATGGAAGAGATACTTGAAAGGCAACAAGAGATAGAGACAGATGGAAGTCCATAATCACCAACGCCATGTGGCAAGGCACCTGATGACTATGATGAGAATGGATACAGGAACAGGCAACAAAACATTAAAAAGATTCTGAACGTGGAAATATTGTTGAAGAGGTAAGTTTTGAGGTGGGATTTGAAAGGTGAAACAGAAGTAGAATGTCTGATGTTGTTAGAAAGGGATTTCTTAAACTGGGGGCCGTACACAGAGAAGGAACGGAAGTCATGACATATATTATTTGAAGCAGTTTTGCTAAAGAAGTGGTCAGAGGAAGGGCGGAGAGAGCGAAAGGGAGTGTACAGAATAACCAGATCAGAGAGATAAGCAGGGGCAGTGCCAATGACAACATTGTAACAGATGCAAGCTGTCTTGTACTTAACTCTTTCAGAAACAATGTAATTTCATCACTAAAGGGGTACAGAACTGAGTAGAGTCTCGAAAATAAGGCGAGCAGCAAAGTTCTGTATCCTCTGCACCGAGTGAAGAGTGAAAGTCAAAAAGAGTGAAAGTCAAAATAACGCTAAATAATTTGAAACCTTCAAAAGATCACTCACGGTTAGGGTTGTCAGCTGGGGAAACATTGGACTTCCAAACAGAAGGTCCTGGGTTCAGTCCCCTGGATACGTCCACTTAGAAGAGTGAGGATTTTACCACCTCACTTTTCTACCATTTTCGTTTTTTTTACCCTGTCCCATCTTCTGCACTGCTCCTTTATTACCTCCCTTCCCCCTCCCACCGCCCCATGCCGTTCATTTCGGTTCTCTATCGCACCACCAAACCCATCGAAACTGAGATCACCGAGATTGCATTGGGCCATTGAGGGTATTGCTCACATTTCCTGATCAGTACAGCTGGTCTTTGTATTTCTTCCGCTGATTGAAGCCTGGAGATGTTGTGGATAGAAGTGTACAGTACAGCCCCGTTTCGCAGTCTCAGTCCTGGACAGACTTTTTAAAGGATTATCACACTTAGGAGATTACCTCTATGCTCACCTCCCCCACCCACCCATTTTCTACACCACCTTAATTGCCACTGAAGCTGGCACAGTTTTTCAACAACGCGACTGATGATGATGATGATGATGATGATGGGTAATAACCATGATGCTATAAAGTTCCATGTACAATTGAGACTGCATGATAGGGTTGTATTCTACGCTTACTATCATAATACATGTACATCCTAGCATGAACCTGGATAGAATTTCATAGTATCATGTTCATCATCTCCATCGTGAAGACATCATCATCGCATTATGAAAATAGTTCTAAATCTTGTGATCCATCATGCCGCATGACCTCATCCCGCAGTGACCTCAGTTTTGGTCTCGTCTGCCTGTTCCATGTCTGATGTAAACTTGAAGTCTTTGATGTCATTGATTCATCAGGGATGTATTGGAGGAACGTGATGGTAATCTACTAAATGGGAGGGGCAGGTGAGGCTCTTACCAGGTCTGGACGGTTCCGCAACTGAAAGATTTCTGTCAGTCTTTCTCTCTGTGAATCAGCGTCACCCGGTGGAGTGTTGGCAGCCTGCACCGACTTGGATATTTTCGTCTGACATCTTTCATTGAGAAGCATTTCTTACGCCTAGCTGCATGTCCAGAAAAGGTAATTTTCTCCTTCATAATGTAATGGGGTAGTTGTCTTTCTATTGGTAATTCTTATAAGAAGGCTGAGTTGTTACCTTTTACTGCTAGTTCTTCTACGATAGCTGGGTTGTTATCTTTTTACTGCTAGTTCTTCTAAGATAGCTGGGTTGTTGTCTTTCTATAGCTAGTTCTTCTAAGATAGCTGACTAGGTGTTCTTTCTATAGCTAGTTCTTCTAAGATAGCTGGGTAGTTGTCTTTCTATAGCTAGTTCTTCTAAGATAGCTGACTAGGTGTCTTTCTATAGCTAGTTCTTCTAAGATAGCTGGGTAGTTGTCTTTCTATAGCTAGTTCTTCTAAGATAGCTGATAGGTGTCTTTCTATAGCTAGTTCTTCTAAGATAGCTGGGTAGTTTCTTTCTATAGCTAGTTCTTCTAAGATAGCTGGGTTGTTGTCTTTCTATAGCTAGTTCTTCTAAGATAGCTGGGTAGTTGTCTTTCTATAGCTAGTTCTTCTAAGATAGCTGACTAGGTGTCTTTCTATAGCTAGTTCTTCTAAGATAGCTGGGTAGTTGTCTTTCTATAGCTAGTTCTTCTAAGATAGCTGGGTTAGTTGTCTTTCTATAGCTAGTTCTTCTAAGATAGCTGGGTAGTTGTCTTTCTATAGCTAGTTCTTCTAAGATAGCTGGGTAGTTGTCTTTCTATAGCTAGCTCTTCTAAGATAGCTGACTAGGTGTCTTTCTATAGCTAGTTCTTCTAAGATAGCTGGGTAGTTGTCTTTCTATAGCTAGTTCTTCTAAGATAGCTGATAGGTGTCTTTCTATAGCTAGTTCTTCTAAGATAGCTGGGTTGTTGTCTTTCTATAGCTAGTTCTTCTAAGATAGCTGACTAGTTGTCTTTCTATAGTTAGTTCTTCTAAGATAGCTGGGTTGTTGTCTTTCTATAGCTAGTTCTTCTAAGATAGCTGGGTAGTTGTCTTTCTATAGCTAGTTCTTCTAAGATAGCTGGGTAGTTGTCTTTCTATAGCTAGCTCTTCTAAGATAGCTGACTAGGTGTCTTTCTATAGCTAGTTCTTCTAAGATAGCTGGGTAGTTGTCTTTCTATAGCTAGTTCTTCTAAGATAGCTGACTAGGTGTCTTTCTATAGCTAGTTCTTCTAAGATAGCTGGGTAGTTGTCTTTCTATAGCTAGTTCTTCTAAGATAGCTGACTAGGTGTCTTTCTATAGCTAGTTCTTCTAAGATAGCTGGGTAGTTGTCTTTCTATAGCTAGTTCTTCTAAGATAGCTGACTAGGTGTCTTTCTATAGCTAGTTCTTCTAAGATAGCTGACTAGGTGTCTTTCTATAGCTAGTTCTTCTAAGATAGCTGGGTAGTTGTCTTTCTATAGCTAGTTCTTCTAAGATAGCTGACTAGGTGTCTTTCTATAGCTAGTTCTTCTAAGATAGCTGGGTAGTTGTCTTTCTATAGCTAGTTCTTCTAAGATAGCTGACTAGGTGTCTTTCTATAGCTAGTTCTTCTAAGATAGCTGGGTAGGTGTCTTTCTATAGCTAGTTCTAATATAGCTGAGTAGTTGTCTTTCTACTGCTAGTTTTTCTAAGACAGCTGAGTAGTTGTCTTTCTACTGCTAGTTTTTAATACAGCTGAATAGTTCTTTCTACTGCTAGTTTTTAATACAGCTGAATAGTTCTTTCTACTGCTAGTTTTTAATACAGCTGAATAGTTCTTTCTACTGCTAGTTTTTCTAATATAGTTGAGTAGTTGTCTTTCTACTGCTAGTTTTTAATACAGCTGAATAGTTCTTTCTACTGCTAGTTTTTCTAATATAGCTGAGTAGTTCTCTTTCTACTGCTAGTTTTTCTAATATAGCTGAGTAGTTGTCTTTCTACTGCTAGTTTTTCTAATATAGCTGAGTAGTTCTCTTTCTACTGCTAGTTTTTCTAATATAGCTGAGTAGTTGTCTTTCTACTGCTAGTTTTTCTAATATAGCTGAGTAGTTGTCTTTCTACTGCTAGTTTTTCTAATATAGCTGAGTAGTTGTCTTTCTACTGCTAGTTTTTCTAATATAGCTGAGTAGTTGTCTTTCTACTGCTAGTTTTTCTAATATAGCTGAGTAGTTCTCTTTCTACTGCTAGTTTTTCTAATATAGCTGAGTAGTTGTCTTTCTACTGCTAGTTTTTCTAATATAGCTGAGTAGTTGTCTTTCTACTGCTAGTTTTTCTAATATAGCTGAGTAGTTGTCTTTCTACTGCTAGTTTTTCTAATATAGCTGAATAGTTCTTTCTACTGCTAGTTTTTCTAATATAGCTGAGTAGTTGTCTTTCTACTGTTAGTTTTTCTAATATAGCTGAGTAGTTGTCTTTCTACTGCTAGTTTCTAATACAGCAGAGTAGTTGTCTTTCTACTGCTAGTTTTTCTAATATAGCTGAGTAGTTCTTTCTACTGCTAGTTTTTCTAATATAGCTGAGTAGTTCTCTTTCTACTGTTAGTTTTTCTATGATACTTTTACTTGTTCTTTTTTTTCCAGCTGATCCTCAACAATCTTCTCTAAAAACCACATTTCAGCAGCAATGATCTTTTTAGTAACATTTTTTCTTAGAGTCCATCCTTCTGCCCTGTACATCATGGCCGTCCATACCAGACCATACATTATTTTCATCTTTTAAAGTGTTTCTAATCCGCATTAGATGGGCTTTGTCAGGCAGCATCCTAAACACCTTAGTTTCCGATCTGCAATAGATGGGTTTATCAAGCAGTGTCCTAAACACATTTGATCAGAACAGTAACTGTTGAACTCTAAAATGACTTGGCAACAGTCTCCTCTGATGGATGGCCCAAGGCTGTAAAATAAAAAAAAATTCACCCTCTACCAACCAACACTACCAGGGCACAAACCCAAACCTTCTGAATGGAAATCTGACACTTTATCCAACTTAGCTATCATACCTGTGGAGCCACAAAGTTATGCTATGTGCTGTCTTCCCATGTCTTTTGCCGGGTTGTCGACATGACATTACATGTAATATGCATATGCAATACGTGAATGCACCCATTGACTTGCTGGGGTTTTTCCTCTCAGTTATAAACTATTCCAATTACAATTTAGTGGCCCCGTTAGCTTCACTGTTAGAAAGTAAAGCTCATAACACACGAATTGTGAGTTCAACCCTCAGGAAGACCACAGCTTTTTGTTGTTGTTGTTTTTTGTTGTTGTTGTTTTTGTTGTTGTTTTTTGTTGTTGTTGTTTTTTGTTGTTGTTTTTTTCTTCATTTTTACGTCTTTTTTCACAGGTTGGTCAATTCTTTTGATAGAGCTGTGAGCTTGAGATCCGCTATTTTGAATTCAGTCCCAGCCTACAACATCAAAAACTAGCCTGTTGGCTGCCCATCTCAATGTTTCCATCATTTTGCTGGTGTCAGCTCAGTGTTTCGTAGATCCTTCTCTCCATCCCCATTTCAAGACCTTGCCAGTGCATAGGGATTTTGTGCAGGCTCAGGGAGTCTGTCAAATGATTGTTGGCAGATTTGGATGGAGCAGAATTGTTGGAGTGCTGTGAATCCCTCTTCAACAAACTCCAAACAAACTCTGAATTCCAAATGTCATCAGTCACTGCATTGAGGTGCTTCACACAACACACTGACGGCTGCAAGCGGAAGGCTGGAAGTTAAAACCCCATCAGTCTTGTCAAACTCATTGGGGGAATTTTCAGGAAAAAAGGGGCAGGGTTGGGGAGGGGGGGCGTATCCAAAGGATTCAAAGGGAAAATGCATTAGCAGGCCTGCACGCATGTTGACATGGGGATTTGAAAATTTTCCACCCTCGGCCCACCTGGTGGAGGTATCTAGGTGGATTAAACCAAAGACCTTCTGATTGGAATCCAACATTTTCTCACTTGATTACCACACCCATCATATGTGTCCACGCACGTACACATAAACACACACACACACACACACACATACATACATACACATGTACACAAACAGATACACACACATAAACACACACACTTACATACACTCATACATATATGCATCACATCACACATTTTCTCCCACTGTAACAGGTAAAACATATTACAATACACACATACACATGAGCATATGCACACTCACACACACACGCACACACACACACATATTGTCTGTACTGTCTGATAAAACATTACAAAGACATTGTTTCAAGGTACATTCACTTGAATAGTGCTTGTAGTATTTCCACAGATATATATGCATGGTTAATCTGTGCAATCACCACCACAAACTGGGAAGACACTGCAAGCGATAGAAAAAGCTGGCAAGAGCAGTGCATGCAGGGCACAATCACATCTGAACAGCACAGAACAGCTGCGATTTAATAGAATGCATTCATAAACATCAGAAGCCCCTCAAAACACAATACAATACATAAATGTTTCATCTATCATCACAGCTAGACAAGCACAGACTGGTTGTCAAATCCATGAGCTCAGAATCTGTAAGTCTTATTCAGCTGTTTGTCTTATCACATGTTGATGAAACAATAATAATGATAATAATAATAATGTTTATTTGTATAGCGCATATTCCATATAAAAACATGCTCACCAGCGCTTTACATTTCGCAAGAAAGGCAAAAGGTGATAAAAAATGTTCACAATTACATACACAATAAGATAACAACAAACATTAAAGCTATACAAGTAAGAAGACACAAGAAACCACAGAATATTAAAATTTAAACACTGACTTATGTAATGAAGAAAGATTAACAGATTTTTCATATGAATAAAGAGGCATACTGTGTTTATATATTGCTGCGTGTGTGTGCTTGCGTACGTGTGTGTGTACATGTGTGTGTGCGTGCGTGTGCGTTGCTGTGTGCGTGTGTTTGTAAGAATGTGTGTGTGTGTGTGTGTGTGTGTGTGTGTGTGTGTGAGAGAGAGAGAGAGAGAGAGAGAGAGAGAGAGAGAGAGAGAGAGAGTGTGTGTGTGCGTGTGCTATGTTTGCATGCGTGTGTGTGTGTTTATGCATGCAATAGTTGTACATAAAATTATAATCAATATTTTGAATGAAGATAAAAACAGAAAAATTCTAATCCATATACAGGAAAAACATTACAACTTCAGTATTACAGCATTAATACCTTGACAATCAAAATTCCTCACAAATTATGAACTATTCGCATATCATACATCACAATTTACATACAAACAAAGATTTGAAAAAGTTTCTTAAAGTATTTCAGTCTCTTTCCCACTCAATTTCTCCCCTATCCCTTCCTCAGCTGTACACATACAGTGATACACACACATGCTCACTCAAGCACACACACACACACACACACACACACACACACACACACACACACACACACACACACACACACACACACATACACACATGCACGCACACACACACCTTGCTCTATAGGCCCTTATACAAAATACTGTTATACAGGCAGGAGAGATTAGTCTGATGACAGACTTGCAAACTAAGGCTCTTCAGGTTAGATGAGTTTGAAAGAGGTGGGTTTTCAGGTGCCGTTTGAAGGTTGAGAAACACTTAGTTTTTCTGAGAGACAGTGGTAGAGAGTTCCATACATTTGGGCCAAAGACAGAGAAAGATTTTTTACCAAAGGTGTCTAGAGAGAAGCGAGGAACAGTCAACAGTGAGGTGTCAGAAGAGCGGAGCGTTCGAGAAGGTTTGTAACCCTGCAGGAGGTTGGCAAGATAGGATGGCATGTTCTCGTGATAGATACACTGAAAGCAGAGACAGGCAACTTTATATTGAATCCTAGCCTTTACCGGGAGCCAATGAAGTGTTCTAAGCAGAGATTTTGCACTCTCACGCCTGGGCTTGCGGAGAACAAGGCGAGCCGCGTAGTTCTGTATGCGCTGAAGTTTAGATAGTTGATTGTCATGGAGACCTGCGAATAGAGAGTTACAATAGTCCAGTCTAGATAGTATGAAAGAGACAGCAAGCTTGTTGGTAGCATCAGTGGAAAGGAAGGAGCGAATCTTACCAATTCTGCGTAGCTGATAGTACAGAGTACGGCACAACTGTTTGACATGGGCTTCTATAGACAGTGTTTCATCCAGATAGAAGCCAAGGTTTCTAACAGTTTGTGAGAAAGATACATCACAACCAGAGATAGACATGGGGGCATGAGTAACCTGATTGACCTTTGACTTAGTACCAGTAACAATAAGCTCAGTTTTATCATCATTCATCTTCAGCTTGTTTTCACTCATCCACTTGGAGACATCCTCTATACAATCTCTCAGACTGCACGCAAGAGCGTCAAAATCTGATGGGGCAGAGGAGCTATGCAGCTGTGAGTCATCCGCAAAGAAGTGGTATGAGTGACCTGACTGATGAATGATAGCGCTGAGAGGTTGTGTATACATAGTGAACAGGACAGGTCCCAAGACAGAACCTTGTGGGACACCACATTTCAGCACAGATGGATTTGATTTGTGGCCAATGACAACCGACTGGGTACGGCCAGTCAAATAGGAGGTAAACCAGTCCAGAACCGTTCCAGAACAGCCAAAAGTGGTACGCAACCGCGTTATGATGATGCTATGGTCTATGGTGTCAAATGCTGCTGACAAGTCAAGCAGTGACAAGATAGACACACTCCCATTGTCTGAAGCAAGAAAAAAAAAACAATCACACACACACACACACACACACAACACACACACAGTTTCAGTTTTAGTTTCAAATTCAAGGCAACATTTCCAAAATCATAATAAAATGTGATCATACCAATGCCACAGATGCCTTGCGATGAAAAAAAGACATCCAAAAGTAAAATGGCATACACTATACGTCTGCACATACGCTCAACATGCTAATAATTCTACCTAACTCATGGATTCTGTATACTAATAAGTACGTTCATATCAATCTGACATATTTCTTTTTAATCTGTCATTCAAGCGCACTTAGGCTATCTTCCAAACATTGATACAGCCCTGTCACACTCAATCCACAACTAAACTCTTTAGCATTAT
Source organism: Monoplex corrugatus (assembly GCA_030674185.1). Taxonomy (NCBI): domain Eukaryota; kingdom Metazoa; phylum Mollusca; class Gastropoda; order Littorinimorpha; family Ranellidae; genus Monoplex; species Monoplex corrugatus. The sequence continues at coordinate 86,129,564 of CM060315.1, forward strand.
GATTATCATCCCCATCCTCATGCATCATTATAGCATTATGAAAAATATCCCAGGTTCTTGCAACCAGTGGAAAGGTGCAGGTTTGGGGCAGGAAAAAGTCAGAGGTTCATGAATGCTGTTGTTGAAGGGCTGTGGTGGTATTCTTCTTACTGGGATGTCTCTTTCTCTGTCTACTTCTTTGACTGAGTGATAAGAGGGAGGTTTAATATGCAGTGTCCATAACAAATGCCTATCAATTAACATCAGGAAGATAGTTCTTGAATGTTATATAGAACCAATACTGTTGTACGGTTGTGAGGCATGGACAGTCAACAAGCAAAGCCAAAACAAGATTGAGGCAGCCGAGATGTGGTTTCTAAGAAGAATGTTGAGAGTTCCATGGACAGCAAAGAAAATAAACGACAGTCTTGATGGAGGCAGACACAAGAAGATCATTCATAAGGAAGATTAGGAAAAGACAGGCAACATTTATAGGCCATTTTATGAGGAAAAGGGAATTGGAGCACCTGGTCATAAGGGGAAAGCTGGAGGGAAAGAGAGCACCAGGTAGACCCAGGGAGAAGATACTAGACAGACTTGCAGAGTGGCTGGAGATAAGGAGGGTGGAAGAGATGCTTGATGCAACAAGAGATAGAAACAGATGGAAGTCCATGATCGCCAATGCCATGCGGCAAGGCACCTGATGATGATAGTAAGTTGGATCAGAACAGGCACTGCTGAACTCCACAACAGCAAACCTATGGCAGTGCATGGTCTCCTCCAGTGGGTGGCTCAATGGCAACTTGACATCTCCGGCTCTCATGGGCTTCCTGGCACTGGGATTTCCACTATATGAACTGAAGCTTAGTCGTGTGTTGTGGATTTGGTATGAGTGGCATGGGATCAACACCATTGAGGTGGAAGAGGCTGGGATAGGAAAAAACAAACAAACAAAAAAACCCACCCAACCCTATACTTAAGCTATCTGTAATGTTTTAAGAAGCCTGCTAAAAATACTGTGAAAACTCCCAACCTACCTCAAACAGTGAAACAACATCTACATATTGCTCACATGCCAAAGAAAAGCCAGGTTTCCCTGTATCATGAAGACTCATACCCCTACCCCTCACCAGAAATCACCTTTATTATTAATGTCATTATTATTGTTTAAAGCCCAACTGCGCACAGTCATATCAAGGATATATAACTATGCCAAAATGTGCACAAACCTCACTGACCCTGACAAACAAACAAAATTTTTTTAAAATGTATCAATAAGTATCAATACATTCATGCACATATACTCATGGCATTGGCCATTTCACCAATTTATCCAAAGATAAAAAAAAACCAAGTGAATACAATGTACACAAAACAAAGGACATTAAAATATACACACAAAACAACTAGCATATACTTCCTACCATTGGCCCTGCATATCACATTTCTTTAGAGCCAAACATGCAGTTTGCAGAAGAACTGAGGCAGCAGAGATGTGGTTTTGTCAGAACTACTACATGTGAAATGGACAGACAGAAGAACTAATGAAAGTTTTCAATTAACAGTCCTGAGAGAAAGTATGTGAGGATTTACAGAACACATACAGGTAAATGACCAGTAGGGCAGAAACTGATAGGAAGAGATGACAGAAAGCAAAGGCATGAAGCAAACTTAAAGAGTGTGACAGAAAAGAGAAAATTTCTAGCACATAATTTCCAGAAGGCAGGTGGGGACAATGAGTATATGCTACTGGCTCACTGACAGCACTTAAACCACACAGTCGAGTCTTATCCACTTCATGAATGCATCACTGAAGATGTTTCTCAAAATTTTTTAACCAACAATGGGAGCATCTGTATCTCTCAGGCTTGGAGTACAATCCTGTCACACGGTCTCATTACCAAAATGGAGAGCATTGGGAATTACCATTATCATCCCCCCATTCTCAGGTATCATCACAGCCTTCTGACAAGAACTGTCCCAAAACTATGGCCTTTGAAGTGGTATTAACTCATCTACAACAACGCGCATCACTTGATGCGCATGCTGACTTTATGGTTCAAGATAATGCGCATCTCCTGATGTTCACATAATTACATTTTATTTGTGATGTTTGCCGTCTTGCAGATAATAGGAATTTACTACAGGCATGTAGAGGAATCATTTCTGTGTAATTGTTTGTCTCTCATAGGCCGTAGCTCAGTTTTAGACTGAAAAAACAGTGAATTTTCCTACGTAACTTGTATGTGAAAATCTGAACATTTCAAACGCAAAATGATGCTTCTGTTGAAATGAATGCAATACACAGTGAATGAAACATTCGTAAAAATGTATAATGCAAAAAGGATCAAACCATGGCAACGTGCAAAAAAAAACAACAACAAAAAAAACAAACAAAAAAAGTCAGATGAAGAATCTTTCCTTGAATCACATCAAGAATTGTTAGGCTGCAAATGATATTTTGGGAGTGAAACTAGTGATGAAAGGGTAAATGGCAGATCATTCAATCTCATTCACCTGGACTCAAGAAAATTTTCGTGATTTTGTTTTTGGTATGGATACTGGAGTGTCACTCATAAATAAAATAAAAAGCACTGAAAAAGAAGCTTTTGTCACCTTCACAGAATATAGCAAAGCATTTGACAGCATCACTCATCTCCACCTGTTCAACACATGGTCAAAATGCTCTTTCCCAAACACCTCATTGCATTAATTGCCTCAATATATAAAGACCAGGTAACTGAGCACCTCACGGACTCAGGCTGAATCTCGTAGGACTCGGAGGAGGTCTGGCCCCCAGACGTGAGGCATGCAGGCCCCCGGCGTGTGGACACGCCCTGGTGCCCACGAACCAGATCCCCAAGCTATGGGTAAATAGCTCCACTGCCTTGTGGACATCTCGGGAGAGAGTAAGGCTAAGGGAGTTAACCCTGAAAAAAAAAAAACCAATGGAAGGCAAGGGGAAACCACCAAAATAGTTTTCCCCAGGAAAACCATGGACAGGAGAAAGAGAAAGAAGAAAGTTAACGACGTCAATAGGTGCTTCTGTGGAGCACCTTCGTCCGGTAGGGACTGTCATGCGGCGCAGGTGACACCAGACCGTCAGCCAGCTACTGTGACCAAAATTAAATTCAAACTTAACACCAAAATAGCAACATGGAACATCAGAACAATGTTGCAGAAAGGTAAATTAGACAACATCAAAATGGAGATGGAAAGGCTTAACATCAGTATTTTAGGATTAGGGGAAGTGAGATGGAAGGGGACGGGCATGATAACATCAGGAGAATATACAGTGATATACTCTGGTGGTAATTCACATGAAAGAGGAGTAGGCATCATAATGGACAAAGACAAATCAAAAGCAGTTAAGGGATACTGGGCAGTGTCCGACAGAGTTTTACTGGTCAAATTCGGAGGCAAACCTTTTGATATCAACATCATACAGGTGTATGCACCAACATCCGCAAGTACTCAGGAAGACATCGACAACTTCTACGAAGTTTTAGAGATGGCCAAGGTCCAATGTAAATCACAAGAAGTTACAGTCATAATGGGAGATTTTAATGCTAAAGTGGGACAGGATAGGGTGGAGGATATAGTTGGACCTCATGGCCTTGGTACACAAAATGAAAGGGGGGGGGGGGACTTGTAGAATGGGCACAGATAAACGAGTTCATAGTAGGAAACACCTGGTTTCAGCAGCCTAACAGAAGAAAATGGACTCGGATGAGTCCAGGAGATAATACCAAAAATCAAATTGATTACATCCTGATCAACAAAAGATTTAGAAATTCTTTACTGTCAGCAAAAACACTACCAGGCGCAGACTGCAACAGTGACCACAATCCTGTAGTGGGAAGGTTTAGGCTGAAATTGAGGAAAATGAAACAGACCAAAAGCAACATCAAACTAATCCTTGGACTCTCAAGGACAGATGAAATGATACGTAAAAAATTTAATGTACATGTTCAAAACAAATTCAGTGCTCTGGAAGATGTTGGTGACAGTGAGGAACAATGGACAAAGTTGAGAAATTCTAAAAATGAAGCTTGTGAAGAAATCCCTAAGGCTGAAAGAAAAGCAAAAAAGAGCTGGATGACTAATGAAATTTTGGGTCTGATGGAGGAAAGGAGGAAGGCAAAGAGAAAAGAGGAGGTATACAGGAAGATAAACAAAGAAATCAGGCATAGGTGCAATGAAGCTAAGGAAGCTTGGCTGAACACAAAATGCAAAGAGATAGAAGAACGACACAGAATGGACCCTCAGGGTATGTGCAGACGAATTGAAGAAATTGTCCACAGGAAAAATACATGCACATCAACTGGTTGCTTAAAATCGAAAGATGGCACGCTTATCATGGAAAAAGACAAAATACTGGACAGATAGGGACAGTACATCAAAGACCTTTTTGAGGATGACAGAAACGAAAAACACATTATAAAAAAGAACTCTGAAAGACCACCCATAATGAAAGATGAAGTTAGAGCAGCACTGAAAAAGATGAAACCAGGAAAAACCCCAGGACCAGACAACATTACTAAAGAGATGATTGAAGCCCTGGAGGAATTTGGCATAGAAAAAATAACAGTCCTCCTAAATGAAATTTATGACACTGGTAAAATCCCCAAAGATATGTCAAAATCAATTTTCATTGCACTTCCAAAGAAGACAGAACTCCATCGCACAATCAGTTTGATGAATCATGTAACAAAAATCCTGTTAAGAATAATCATGATGAGGACAAGGAATAGAATCAAAAGAGAAATAGCAGAAGAACAGTGTGGATTTGTGGAAGGGAAAGGAACTATTAATGCCATATACATCCAAAGAACTATCATAGAGAGGTCAATTGAGATGAATAAGGATTTGCATTTATGCTTTGTTGACTATACCAAGGCTTTCGATCAGGTAAGCACGGCTGTTTAAACCGGCCGCAGGGCGATCACTTAGTTTTCGGACACGGTGTCAGCGATTCGCACGCGAGAGGCGTGTTTTCCTGCTTACCCGCTGCGCTACACGGCCCGTCAGTGGTTTTGGAGCTGTGAGTCATCGGTAGGCAAGCGGTACTGTGTGGCTGCCTTTGTGTGACGTGATTACTACTGTTTCTACATTTCTCGCAATACTGCTTTGGTCATTTAGCCATATATGTAATTATCAATCTTACCGAAAAGTAGACTCTCTCCCCTACACATACATATCAAACACGAACTGGTTTGTTGCCATAATGCGTAACAGGATTACATAGAAAAAGAGGAGAACGATTCTGAAAATATCGCGCCTTCACTGTTTCATGAGAAAAATAAGCCAACTTCCAACAACGAAAACAAGAGTTCACCAGTTATTACAGCAGAAAGAAACACATACAGAGGAAGAGTAAAGTATGTTTTAACAGACTGACTTACCAGACAGATGTTCCGTGGCTTCTTGTGGAGGTAGCGGTGGGTAAATCGAGATCACTGATAACGGCATAGACTCCATTATCCTTCACACTAAAACCAACATTTCACTGATAGTGATAGTCTTGTATACCGCAATCTCCTTACTGCCATAGTAGGAATGTATACACACATGTCCGTACAAGAGTCAAGATTGGGATCACGATACTGAGATGACCATTCATTAAAAAAAATGGAAAGACACAGAGAGCGATAGAGAGAGAGAGAGAGAGAGAGGGGGGGGGGGGGAGAGAAGACAATACATTTACGAGAACTTTAGGTTCACTGGTATTAAAAAGAAATTAATACTCCTGAATATCATACCCACTTAACTACACTGAAATCTCTCTGTCTGCCTGTCTGTCACTCTCTCTCTCTCCACACACACACACACACACACACACACACACACACACACACACACACACACACACACACACACACACACACACACACACACACACACACACACACAAAAACACACGCACAAGAATACTATGTATTTTGCTTAACAATGATAATAATACTCAAAAGTCTTTAATTACTTATTTCATTCATGAAATGCATACACTTAAACATACAAGCAGACAGACATATAGACAGACAGACAGACAGGCAGACAGACAGACAGACAGACAGACAGACAGACAGAGAGAGAGAGAGGAATACTTTGCACTTCGCTTAATGTCTTTGGGCCCTTATTAATTGTCTCACTCATGAAATATGCACACACACACACACACACACACACACACACACACACACACACACACACACACACACACACACACACACACACACACACACACACACAACACACACACACACACACACACACACACAACAAAAACAAAAGAAAATAAACAGAGATAATCAACGACTACAACATGCAAACCTGACTCTGGTCGTCTCAGTACACTTATATTTCAAACGAAAATGTCCAAGGCAACACTATACACAATTATCAAGCACAAAGGAATTCTGCCACAGTGAGTACGTGGTAAGCGTTATCCAGAGGACTGAAATGATACCAACATTCATTGAAGACTCTAAAGATTAATGAGCTGCCAGAACCAGTAACCACCAACCGCCTCGCCGGCATCCCTGTTTACCTTAGCTGTCACATGTGTTATTACGATACGCTGTACGTGGCCCCCGAGCCCCGAAACTTGAAAAATGAAAAACAGCCGTCCTCTACAGACAACATTCTTCTAATGTGTGCCTTTACTTTTATTCGAGAACTGGCATTTGGATTTTACCGGCGTTAGAACATTGATCATTTCACGGTCGAAGATTGAAAATCATGTCAACACCGTCTTTCATTCTCTTTCTTCTCTGTGCGTTTAGTTAGACACTTATATGCACGTAACGTGTTGAGTTACATATCATTTTATAGAGAAAAATCTCATCTTTTTAATGATGCACATTACAGACCAATACAAACAAAGCTCTTGAGAAAATTAGTGGAAAACTGAAGTTACTTGTTTGTAATAGTTACTACTGCGCTTATACGGCGTAGCGAGATCGCCGGAAACAAGGCGGAGCTACGAGCTCGTATTTCTAGGTCAGGGCAGCACTCAGTGGGCTTCGCGCTGCTACAGCTGCCGCCGCAGGACGAAACTAAGTGATCACCCTTAAACAGCCGTGTAAGACATGAAGAATTGATCAACCAACTGGAGAGACTCAATGTTGATGGAAAAGATCTACGAATAATCAGGAATATGTACTGGGAACAAACAGCTGCAATAAGAACAGAAAACAATATAAGCTCTTTTCAAAACATCAAAAGAGGAGTCAGACAGGGTTGTGTTTTGTCACCAGATCTGTTTTCACTATATAGCAAAAACATCATGAGAAACATAGAAGAAGACCCTGGATTAAATGTTGGAGGGCAAATGATAAACAACATTCGATACGCAGATGACACCATGCTAATTGCAGAAAATGAAAGGGACCTACAAAACCTTGTGAATATACTAGAAATAGAAAGCAAAAGTAAGGGGTTGGAACTAAACAGCAGGAAGACTGAAGTCATGGTGGTCAGTAAAAAACATGAAATCCCCTCATGCAAAATAACAGCAAATGGCACAACATTGACACAGGTTAATAAGTTCAAATACCTGGGAACGATCATTTCATCAGACGGCAGATGCACGTCAGAAATAGCTGGCAGAATCGGCCAAGCCAAAACAGCATTCAAGAAGATGACAAGCATTCTTACCAACAAATGCCTATCAATTAACATCAGAAAGAGAGTCCTTGAATGTTATATAGAACCAATACTGTTGAACGGATGCGAGGCGTGGACAATCAGCAAGCAAAGCCAGAGCAGGATCGAGGCAGCCAAGATGTGGTTTCTCAGAAGAATGCTGAGAGTTCCATGGACAGCAAAGAAAACAAACGAGACAGTCTTGATGGAGGCAGACACAAGTAGATCACTCATAAGGAAGATTAGGAAAAGACAAGCAACATTTATAGGCCATTTTATGAGGAAGGGGGATTTGGAGCACCTGGTCACAACGGGAAAGCTGGAGGGAAAGAGAGCACTAGGTAGACCCAGGGAGAGAATGCTGGACGGACTTGCAGAGTGGCTGGGGTTGAGGAGGGTGGGGGAGATGCTGGGGGCAACGAGAGAGAGATGGTTGGAAGTCCATGGTCGCCAACGCCATGCGGCAGGGCACCTGATGATGATGATGATAAAGACCAACAGCTACAGTTAGATGGAACAATCAAAAATGTGAATTCTTCAATACCCACAGGGGAATCAGACAAGGTTGTATCCTCTCACCATATCTCTTTAGCACCTACACAGAACAAGTCATGAGAGATGCTGATATAGAAGGCATGGGCATATAGATAGTAGGATAAAATCTTAGAAACATGCAATATGCCGATGATACTGCGCTGTTAGCAGACAACATTATCAGCATAAAAAGAATTCTATACAGGGTAGATGCAGTGGGCAAAAAGGCTGATCTAAACTTGAACGCCAAGAAAAAAAAAGTGCTACATATCAAAGGCAAAGACACTGAAAACAATCATAATATCTTAATTAACAAAGTTCCTTTAGAAAATGTTAAGGATTTTAAATATCTTTG
>CM060315.1:86143078-86215578 GCA_030674185.1 Monoplex corrugatus
ATGATTTATGGCTGCGAAGCCTGCACTCTGAGAAAAACTGATTGCAGAAGAATTGAGGCATGCAGAAGAATCGAGGCAGCAGAGATGTGGTTTTATAGGAGACTACAATGTGTCAAATGGACAGACAGAAGAACTAATGAAAGTGTCCTCGAAGAACTTGTTATCACCAGAAAACTACAAGCAGACATCAACAAGAAAAGACTAAAACACCTTGGCCATGTGTCACGCAACAAGAACATGGAGACCTCATGTCAACCAACTTTCATGGAAAAACAGTGGCAAAAAGGAAGAAAGGCAGACCTCCAATCTCATACATCGAGAACATAACCAACATCAGTGGCCTAATACTCAAGAAATTGTCTACATGAGTCAAGACAGAGCGGCCTGGAGGGAGATGGTGGCATCCAGATTTGCAGTGGCCAACACTAAACCCGGTGATGCAGACAGGTGAGACAGTTGAGACTGTTGAATAGGAATCCAATGGCTCACTTTGGAATGCCTTCCACATACCCTAAGATTTCATCAAAATACAACATATATCCAAGGAGAATCTTGACTTACAGTTCACAAATGCACTGAAATACAACACACTGCAACCCTCATTGTACAATCTTACAAGTTATGTTGGCATCTGTATGGTTTTGTTGACTCAAGCTACAATGGTGTTCAGTAACCAGTGTTTTGCAGTATCATAACTTGGTGCCAATGATTATACATTCATGGAAATTAGCCTTGTACTAAACAGAATAAAAACAAATGGTGCTGGTGATGGTTTCCTTTTATTCTTCTTTCTCATTAAGAAAGTAAAGTCATAAATTGTATATACCTTCAGCCATTATTATAATCATCATTATTACTATTATCATTATAATTATCAGCAGTAATAATAGTAGCAGCAGCAGCAGTAGTAGTAGTATGTCATTATTATTGCTACTGTTATCATTATTATTATCATTATCATTATTATCCATTATTACTATTATTATTTGAGTTGGAACAGACCCTCCATGGGCGAGGGTTGGATGTTCAAAAAGGCATTACTTTGCTTATATACCACTACCAGAGGTTTATAAAGAGTTTAACTGGTTACAATGTGAAAGTCTCTCTCCCTCTATTTTCATTTTTAAAATATTTTTGTATTTAAAAACACAAAAACACACATTTCTATTTGCATTCCACTGCACATTTGTATGACCTTAAAATTTTAAAATAGCATTTCATTAAAATATGTAAGTGTTAAAACTGGCCTCTTCTGGTAGCCTACTAATATCTAGATAATGAAAATCAGAGTGATGGGCCTAATCATCAAGTGTTTAACCCCCAAACGTCCACACCACAGAGCATCGAAGGGAATCCTTTGATGCTGTCGGCAGTGGAAATTTCCGCAGTGCTAATTGTAGAACTGCTGAATTATTTTTTATGATCAACATAGAAGATTAAATACAATATGCTAATTAAGTCAAACAAATCACTGGTAACAAAAAAAAAAAGCGCTTTTGATGCCATAATAGCTTTGTGAATAACGGAGTCATTTTTCGGGTAACGTGACTGATCTCTACGCCATTTTGCTGCGTGTGCTACAATCTCTGCTGTCTACCAACTGCGTAACGGAGCTCGTATTTTGTGAGAATGAGTTCATCGGAACATGAAATCGATCCTGATGTCTTGGGAAATGAATATTCTGAAGAGTTCGACCCCTCTGACACATCTGATGTGGGCCAAACAGCACTGAATCGACATCCAAGTGGATCTGATTGAGCAGAAGGGTGAGTTGACTGATGGGCTGGTTGTCTAAATATAGATATTTCCACCTCGCTTCACTTGCAGTAGATAATCCGTTATCCTATGTATCATAATGACTGAAACTATCATTAAGAAGTCTTTCTAGCACACATAAAAGTCTTTTCATAGTGAAAGACTCAGGAGTTTGTTCATGCACACATTGTTTATGAGACAATAAAGTGCCAGTGAGAATGACGTCACTGACTGACTGAGACTACTGAGAGAGAGTGGGGCAGGAGGGAGAGCTTGTAGGCCTATGTTGTGTGTTCCACTCTCTGTGTGCAATTTAGCTGGTGTTTTTATAAGTTTATTTGCCATGTGTGTGTGTGTGTGTGTGTGTGTGTGTGTGTGTGTGTGTGTGTGTGTGTGTGTGTGTGTGTGTGTGTGTGTGTGTGTGTGTGTGTGTGTGTGGTGTGTGTGTGTGTGTGAGTGTGTGTGGTACATGAAACTGTGTAAACAGGCCTACTATTGATTTCTATTTCTTTTAGTTGTCCAAATCTGGTGTGACTGGGGTCACCAAGGTATCTCCTTTTGATTTTTAACTTGGCAGATATTATTGTTGCTGCTTTCTGAAACTGTTGATACTAGCTGTTTAGTTTACTACTGGGTCCTGTCATAGTGATACTCTGTGCACGCGTGCGTGTGTTGTGTGTGTGTGTGTGTGTGTGTGTGTGTGTGTTTGATTTATGCTCCATTTATTTTCAAAATTTTAGTGTAATGTAGTAATAGTTAAGAATTTGAATTTATTCTAAATAGCCTGCCCCATCTAATTTCAGTTTACGGAGTTACATGAATGCAGACTCTGGCCCCACTGATATGCCACCCAGGTTCACCGCTGCTCAGGTCCCAGGTGTTCAGCTGTCAGATGAGGTGAAGACCTGCTCCAGTTTCCAGCGGTCTGTGACACCCTTCATGTTTTTCCAGATTTTTTTAATCCTGGATATTGTACAACATCGGTGCAATTGGACAAATGAAGACACCCACTGACATGGACCAAAGAAACCAGCTCTGTTCAAAGGCCAGATGAAATGTACCAGTTCTCTGCACTCCTCATGTACATGCCCATGAATAAGATTACAGAGTGTAAATTGGTAGCTTATTTAAGGCCTATTCATTTTGAAGAATGTTACTGTTAAGATCAGTATCCTGTCACTTGGTCACCCTTGTTCATTCCAAATCAGCTAGATCCTGTTAAATGAGAATGGTTGTTTTCCATATTTAAATTGATAAGTCAGCCTCACACATGACAATAATATCGAAACTTGAAAATGTTCTTGATTCATAAACTTGTACTTACATTTTTCAATTATATTCTAACACATGGTGTGTCTTGCAAATGGCCATGTACATGAGAGCTTGTGGTTGAAATGTTGGTGTATGTATGTTCAGTTGTTTTTTTAATTTGCCTTAAAATCTTTTTGTATATGCTTGCTTGTGTGGTGTGTGTGTGTGTGTGTGTGCGTGGTGTGTGTGTGTGTGTGTGTGTGTGTGTGCGTGCGTGCGTGCGTGCGTGCGTGCGTGCGTGCGTGCGTGCGTGCGTGTGTGTGTGTGCATGTGTGTATAGGCCTGCAAGGTGGAAGACTGGTATAGTGACTGATCAGTAAGATCAGTGATAACCACTTTTTTGTCTTCAATTTTCACCCATGGTGAACATATTATTATGTATGCCAACTAAACTGATATTAACCTCAAAATGGAAGATAAAAGTGAATGACCTTGAATTTTGAAAGAAACAGTTTTGTAACACTAACAGCAGGACATTTACAAAAAATATGTTTACAAATTAGATGTCCATGATGTCATATTACTGTTGCTGGGTTGGTATGTAAATGATCAGCACTTCCTGTTCTGGGTTTCCCCACATCCGATGCATGTTAATTTGACTGAAAAGAAAAACAAACTGTGCATACTGTAAAACATAATGAATGTTGTAAAAAGGATTGGTCTTTTCAGACAAAGTCTGATATAAGTCAGAATGAAAGGGATTAATTCCTTGTTTGATTTTTGTCTTTGTTTTCATGCATATATATATTTCTGAAATTATGCTGAGATAATATCTATCTAATATGAAATCAATATAATTTTTCCTTTTAGCATTAATAACAAGTAAATCATGTAGTTTACAAATTCATTCAAATACCCTTATTTTGATATATAACATGCATACATTGAACAAAATATTGTGATCTCATGGGCAGATCATTACTGTTCATGGTCGCCATTTTGAATTTTTTTCACATATGGCCAATTTTTTTATTTAAATTGCTAAAAAAATAAATCATGAATGTAAATACTGAAAAATCATACTGAGTGTGTGTAGAATTGATTCTCTACAAGAAAATGCCAAATTTCAGTTAAAAAGACTTAACACATTTTTTCCCTTCTTAGTGACTTTCATGTATGCTAAAAATAGCACCACAACATTATGCAATAAACTATGTTCAAACCACAATATTGTCTTTACTCTTGTTTACATGAAGAAAAAAAGTTGCATGGTGAGAATGTTCATTCAATTTGCTTTAATTTGATGTATAATATGTGTATGCTATGTAATATCTGTGGTTCACGGTAGGAAAAATAATAAGTGTACATAGTAAAGTCTTAAAAACATGTGATTTCATGCAGACTGGTAAGAGTTAAGATATAGCACTTCCAGCTTGAGGATCAGGAGTTCAATCCAGCCTGGGTACCTCCTCCCTGGTAAGATAAGGGTTGAGATTTTTCTGATCTCTCAACATGTGTGCAGACTTTTTGTGCCTAAACCCTCTTTGTATGTATATATGCACACAGAACATTAAGTATGCATGTTAAAGATCCTGTAAGTGATGTCAAGTCTCCAGTGACTTATGGAAACATTATATACATGCCAATCAAGGACACAGTAAGCAGAATCTGCAGCAACATACTGCCTGCACAGTGTGTGACAAAACTACATGCACAGAGAGTCCAAGAAAAACTGGAATGCTTATGAGAAAAAACAAAGTACACACACACAAAAAGAAAAGCCTGCATTGTACAACTTTGATGAAAACTTTGCATGCCTATAGCGAAGGTCATCCACTTACCTGTAAATTTACTGTTAACGAGCACACAGTCTGCCATACCAGTTGTTCGTTCCTCCAACCAGTCAATAGGAGCTCGATAGAATCGTTTGAGAGTGGTTGTGCGTGTGGTCAATAGGAGATCAGGGAAATGGCAGTAAAAGAGAACTTTGCGACCAGACCACTTTAACACTGGGATGCAAGCCGATATCTGATGGGAAGAAAATGGAGAAAAGTGACTTTCAGTTTTTCTGTGTGTGCGCGTGCGTGCGTGCGTGTGTGCATGCGTGCGTGTGTGTGTCACTGTGTGTGGTGTGTGTGTGTGTGTGTGTGTGTGTGTGTGTGTGTTGTGTGTGTGTGTGGTGTGTGTGTGTGTGTGTGTGTGTGTGTGTGGTGTGTGGTGTATGTGTGTCGATATCTGATGGGAAGAAAATGGAGAAAGGTGACTTTTAGGTTTTCTGTGCGAGTGTGAGTGTGAGTGTGTGTGTTGTGTGTGTGTGTGTGTGTGTGTGTGTGTGTGTGTGTGTGTGTGTGTGTGTGTGTGTGTGTGTGTGTGTGTGTTTGTGTGTATCTTTGCGTGTGTGTTTGCATGTGCATGTATGACGTGTGTGTGTCTGTGTCACTCTGTGTGTGTGTGTGTGTGTGTGTGTGTGTGTGTGTGTGTGTGTGTGTGTGTGTGTGTGTGTGTGTGTGTGTGTGTGTGTGTGTGTGTGTGTGTGTGTGTGTGTGAGAATGTGATATGTATCATGTATGCATACTCATCATATGCATTATGTTAACGTACTAACAGCAAATCTACTATTATCAGCACAGACGTTCAAACTAACAGGTTTCTCCAGCCACAAAATCTATCTAAATGGACTAAGACATAACTTTAGTATGTAGGGCTTAGATGCATCATGTAATAATAATAATAATAATAATTATAATATTTATATAGCGCAAAATCTTGATAAAATCAAATCTAAGCGCTGAAACAGACACACACACACACGCACGCACGCACACAGCACGCACACACACACACACACACACACACACACACACACACACACACACACACACACACACACACACATACACCACACACACACACGGCTATAAATGGGGAGAAAGAATAAAAGCAATGGAAAATTATAGAGAGCATATTATATACAATTATATATTACAATGTGATTCCCCTCCGAGTGGAGACAGGCTGCAGAGGGGATTGAGTGAGGTCAGGATTTTATGCAGAGGAGAAAAGGTGAGTTTTGAGAGCGGACTTGAAGGAGACAAAAGTAGGTCGCTGACGGACTGAGAGAGGAAGTTTGTTCCAGGAGAGTGGACCAGAAACAGAGAAGGCTCGTGGACCATAGGTATTGAGCTTAGTGCGTGGAAAGCGAAAAATCAGAGGATCGGAGGCAGAGCGGAGGGTACGTGAGGGAACATAGATCTCAAGTAGGCTTGACAGATAATCAGGGGCTGCGTTCATTGAGGCTTTTGTAGCACATGGTGTCTAGTTTGTACTGTATGCGCTTTGATACAGGGAGCCAGTGAAGTTGTGCCAGGAGAGGGGATATGTGGTCAGCTTTTTTCTTTTTGAGTACAAGGCATGCAGCATTGTTTTGAATGCGCTGTAGGATGTGAATGGTGGAGGCAGGAAGACCAGACAGGAGTGAATTGCAATAGTCAATGCGATACATTATGAAGGAGAGAACAAGTTTTGCAGTTGTTTCGACAGAGAGATACTTCCTGATCAGGCTTATACGATGGAGGTGATAGTAGCAAGATCTGGCAGTTCGAGAAACAAAGTTGTTCATGGAGAGGGTAGAGTCAATGCAGACAAAGTTTTTAGCTGAATCAGAAATTGGGACTGATGTGTTACATAATGGGAGAGAAAGAGGAGGCAGCTGAGAAAGTTTCTGATGGGTGCCAATGAGGATAGCTTCTGTCTTGTCGTCATTAAGCTGAAGTTTACATGTTTACATTACGACAAGTAAGCGGTTACGAGTATGTTTAGAAAGCATATTCAAATATCTTTCTCTTACAATTATACCTCTCACTTCCACCTGATTAGCATCTCTCTCCCTCTCTCTCCACCCCTCCACCCCCCCTCCCCCGGTTCTCTCTGCCTCCTCCTCCCTCTCACTCTCCCCCACACATACACTCAGTCTCCCTTCTCTCTGTCTCTCTCTCTCTCTCGCTCTTTTTCTCTCACTGCACTTCCTGTCAGTGGAAGTCTCTGGTTCCTGTGCTGCCCAGACCAGAACATGGGCTAGCTGTGCAAACATTTCATACCATCCTTATCGTAATAGATGTCCTACTTTGTGGCGATATGAACAGAGATGATGCCCCAAGAGTGAGTTTAAACTGATTTGTAATTTATACAATTTATGTTTCCATCGTTAGTACGTTAACACATGTACATATTACTTTCTGTACAGATGTAATAAAACAGAGGATCCCTTTGACCCGCAATGCTGTTGTTGTTTTTTACATGAAAAGCTCTGGCTTATAGTGCTTATTTACTTACTCACTGCCCTTTATGCCAGTGGCATGAAGGGAAGCTATGAAAGTTCTCCACTTCTATCTGGGCCAGCCTCTGTACAGTATCGCCAAGTGTGTTTCAAGGCCTTAGGTTTAATCCACATTCATATTCATTTTTGTCACAGTGGATTTTCCATGTGAAACTCTGGTTGCTCCCCCATTTGAAAGTGCGTTGCCACAGTGCAGCAGCACCACGCAGTTTTTTTCTGACCAAGACTTCAGAAAGGCAAGAAAGCTAATTGGTCTTCAAGGGGAGGGACCTGGGAAATCAACCTATCTCTCCAGAGTTTTATATCAGGCCAGCTGGGCAAATGCCCTGCTCTTCAACATTTTCAAATGCCATGGAATCTTTAGCATGTACAGGCCAGGAAGGACATGTGTATGACTTGTTTATCTCCCCTTCCAAAGGACCAGACATTCAGTTCAATTTCCCTGTCAAACTGAGGAAAAAAGCTGAGGCCTAAATGGGGAATAAACCTTGGAACCTCCAGTTTAATTACTGGCACGCAAACGTCTGAACCATTCTGCCAGTTTTTTTTTATTATCATTATCATTATTATTACTAGTACTTTATTGTTATTACTATTATATCATTCTCAGGCTAAATCTTGAGGGACTCGGAGGAGGTCTGGCCCCCAGACGTGCAGCACACAGGCCCACTGGCGTGTGGATATGCCCTGGTGCCGACGAACCCCCGACCCCCAGCTATGGGTAAATAGCTCTACTGCCTTGTGGACATCTCAGGAGAGAATAAGGCTAAGGTAGTAAACCATGAAAAAAAACAATCACCCTATCGACCATAAACAAACCGATGGAAGGCAACGGGAAACCACCATCGTACTTTCCCCAAAATATCATGGCCAGACAATAAAATGAAAATAAGTGTAACGATGTAAATAGGGGCTCCTATGGAGCACCTTCGTCCGGTAGGGACCGTCATGCTACGCAGGTGACACCAGACCGTCAGCAAGCTACTGCGTTCAACCTCAGGAAAAATATCAAAATCGCAACATGGAACATTTGAACACTGTTGCAAAAAGGTAAATTAGACAATACCAAAATGGAAATGGAACAGCTTAACATCAGTATTTTAGGGCTAGGGGAAGTGAGATGGAAGGGGGCAGGCATCATAACATCAGGAGAGTATACAGTAATATATTCTGGTGGAAACTCAAATGAAAGAGGAGTAGGCATCGTAATGGACAGGGACAAATCAAATGCAGTTAAGGGAGACTGGGCTGTGTCCGACAGTTTTGCTGGTTAAATTGGGTGGTAGGCCATTTGATATCAACATCATTCAAGTGTATGCACCAACATCCACAAGTATTCAAGAAGACAAGGCCCAATGTAAATCACAAGAAGTTACAATAATAATGGGAGATTTTAATGCTAAAGTGGGACAGGATAGGGTGGAGGATATAGTTGGACCTCATGGCCTTGGTACACAAAATGAAAGGGGAGGGAAACTTGTAGAATAAGGCACAGATGAAGTACGATGTTCATAGTAGAAACAAACATCTGGTTTGAACAGCCTAATAGAAGAAAATGGACTGGGATGAGTCCAGGAGACAATACCAAAAATCAGATTGACTACATCCTGATCAACAAAAGATTTAGAAATTCTTTACTATCAACAAAAACACACTACCAGGCGCAAACTGCAACAGTGACCACAATCCTGTAGTGGGAAGATTTAAGTTGAAATCAAGGAAAAGGAAACAGACCAAAAACAACATCAAACTAAATCTTGGGACTTAAGACAAATGAAATGAAACATAATAAATTTAACGTACAAGTTAAAAACAAATTCAGTGCTCTGGAAGACGTTGGTGACAGTGAAGAACAATGGACAAAGTTGAGAAATTCGGTAAATGAAGCTTGTGAGGAAATCCCTAAAGTAGATAGGAAAGCAAAAAAGAACTGGTTGACAAAAGAAATTTTACGCTTGATGGAGGAACAGAGGAAGGCAAAGAGAAACGAGGAGATGTACAGGAAGATAAACAAAGAAATCAGGAATAGGTGCAATGAAGCTAAGGAAGCTTGGCTGAAAACAAAATGCAAAGAAACAGAAGACCAACACAAAACGGATCCTCAGGGATCTGAAGAAATTGTCCACAGGAAAAATACATGCACATCAACTGGTTGCTTAAAATCAAAGATGGCACGCTTATCATGGAAAAAGACAAAATATTGGACAGATGGGGAGAGTACATTAAAGACCTTTTTGAAGATGACAGAAACGAAGACCACATTATAAGAAAGAACGTTGAAGGACCACCCATAATGAAAGATGAAGATAGAGCAGCACTGAAAAAGATGAAACCAGGAAAAGCCCCAGGACCAGACAACATTTCTACAGAGATGATTGAAGCCCTGGAGGAATTTGGTATTGAAAAAATAACAGTCCTCCTAAATGAAATTTATCTCACTGAAAAAACCCCCAAAGATAATGTCAAAATCAATTTTCATTGCACTTCCAACGAAGACAGGGGCTATAGAATGTGAACTCCATCTTATAATCAGCTTGATGAGTCACGTAACAAAAATCCTGTTAAGAATAATCATGATGAGGACAAGGAACAGAATCACAAGAGAAATAGCAGAAGAACAGTGTGGATTTATCGAAGGGAAAAGAACTATTAATGCCATATACATCATAAGAACTGTCATACAGAGGTCAAATTAGATGAATAAGGATTTATATTTATGCTTTGTTGATTACAAGGCTTTCGAAAGAGTAAGGCATGAAGAATTGATCAACCAACTAGAAAGACTCAATATTGATGGAAAAGACCTACGAATAATCAAAAATATGTATTGGGAACAAACAGCTGCAATGAGAATAGAAAACAATGTAAGCTCTTTCCAAAACATCAAAAGAAGAGTCAGACAAGGTTGTGTTTTGTCACCAGATCTGTTTTCATTTTACAGAGAAAACATCATGAGAAACCTAGAGGAAGACCCTGGATTAAAGGTTGGAGGAAAAATAATAAACAACGTTCAATACGCAGATGATACCATGCTAATTGCAGAAAATGAAAGGGACCTACAAAACCTTATGAATATACCAGAAATAGAAAGCAAAGGTAAGGGCTTGGAACTAAACAGCAGGAAGACTGAAGTCATGGTGATCAGTAAAAAACATAAAATCCCTTCACGCAAAATAACAGCAAACGGCACAACCTTGAGACAAGTTGATAAGTTTAATTACCTGGGAACGATCATTTCACCAGACGGCAGATGCACATCAGAAATAGCCAGCAGAATCGGCCATGCCAAAACAGCATTCAAGAAGATGAAAAGCATTCTTATAAACAGATGCCTATCAATTAACATCAGGAAGAATTCTTGAATGACACATAGAACCAATATTGTTATATGGTTGTGAGGCGTGGACAGTCAACAAACAAAGCCAAAACAAGATTGAGGCGGCCGAGATGTGGTTTCTAAGAAGAATGTTGAGAGTTCCATGGACAGCAAAGAAAACAAACGGGACAGTCTTGATTGAGGCAGACACAAGAAGATCATTGATAAGGAAGATTAGGAAAAAGACAGGCAACATTTATAGGCCATTTTATAAGGAAAGAGGAATTGAAGCACCTGGTCACGACAGGAAAGCTGGAGGGAAAGAGAGTACCAGGTAGACCCAGGGAAAAGATATTGGACAGACTTTTTTTTCTTCTCATTATTACAA
This sequence comes from Monoplex corrugatus, assembly GCA_030674185.1. Taxonomy (NCBI): domain Eukaryota; kingdom Metazoa; phylum Mollusca; class Gastropoda; order Littorinimorpha; family Ranellidae; genus Monoplex; species Monoplex corrugatus. Next base: position 86,154,125 of record CM060315.1, read on the forward strand.
TATCAATGAAAAAATGAACAAGATGTTTTATAAAATACAATGGATTGAGCAAAAATCATATACACACACCACTGCTTGTTTGTTTGTTTATTTGTTTGTTTGTTTGTATTTTATTTGTATTCTCTCTCAGCAAAGGTCAACGATAAACGCATTAGCAAAACAAGATTATCCGCATGAGCCCCTAAGTTATATTGGACGGACTTGCAGCGTGGCTGAAGACAAAGAGGGTGGAGGAGGTGCTTGAGGCAATAAGGGATAGAGACAGATGGAGGGGCATGATCGCCAACACCATGTGGCAAGGCACCCAATGATGATATTTATTATCATTACTATCATCATCATCATCATCATCATCATCATCATCATCATCATCATCACCACCACCATCACCACCACAACTTTTTTATTATTATTATTAACTTTATTAAATGATTCTGAGTATAAATATTCATACACCCCCATTTGTATTAGCATAATAAATCATGCAAAGAGATTTTCAAGGGTAGAAAGACAGATAAGTACTTTATTCTTTCCAATAATATGCAGCTTTAACTCAAAGCCTTTTTTTTCAAGTCAGCCTCTGTGTGCATGTTGGGTGTTTTCATGTTTCAATAAGCTAGCCGTTGACATGACTTACAGGCTCTTCATCACGCATATTGATATTCTGCATATATATGTATACACAAAGGGAGTTCAGACACTGTTAAGTCTGCACATAATATTGACCTGGGTGATCAGAAACATTTCCATCCGTTACACAAAATTTCCATCCATTACCCATCAGGCAGGTAGGTCAAGGTGGACTGAAACAAGGATCACCATGCACACTGATATATATATAAAATGTCAGCAGCTTTCAATTCAGTTTCTCAAGATAATGTCTCCACACTGGATAAATTCCATACACACCAATGTCACTGATGTTATGTGACAGAAAAGATCCAAAATGATCATGGCATAAACCTTCAGCCAGCACATACATTGGTAAGGTCTGGAAACATATCTAACATGTAAATAGCACAAACACAAGTGATCAGCACTGTGACCAGCTCTGCCAGAGGAAAAAACTTGCCACCAGAAACTCCAACAACGTTCTACACAGAAGGAGGCAGGAGGCAGGAGAAAGTGGCCTGAAAAAGATGTAACACCCAGAGCATGGAAACAGGGCCTGCTGGGTGAAGCAGATCTCCCACAATGGAAAAAACACCCAGAAATCATCAGCAAGAATGACATGAGACTGGACATAGTTGTCCACTGCCATTCATCCAAACAGGAGAGTCTAATCAAGCTAACTGTACCATACAAAAGTACAATGGAGGAAGCCAATATTTACAAGACCAAAAAGGATGTCCGTCTGAAAAGTATGCGCCGGTCTAGCCAGCAACTTGAGAACATCCGGCTTTCAAACCAAAGTCCTCACAATAGAGGTTGGAGCAATGGGATTAATAGGCACGTCAGCCCATAATCTCATGAAGCGGCTCTCGATTTCGGGAAGAGAGAGGACCAAAGCCCTAAAGGCAATAGCAGAAGAAGTGGAAAAAAGCTCCAGTTAGATCTGGACCAGAAGGAACAAAAGTGAATATCATAAGGCTTAAAATTCCCCTTAAGTTGCTGGTGACCAACAGCCAATGGTTAAGACATCCATCACAAGGGTGACCTTGCCTTGAGAAACCTGACCACCTAGGATACATGGGTTTGATTCCCGGAGGAGGACAATTAAAAAAAAAAAATGACATCAGCATAGGTGCATCCAGGAGTGATAACCTGGATGTGGCCCAGCCCCCTTAGTGTCTGGAGTTAAGGGCAGAAACACTTGCTTGGTAGGGTTTCTCCTCTGAGGACCTTCTCCTGTCTGGTTCTCCCCAGAGTTTCTTACTATATGGCCTACTCAAGGGTTGAACCCACAACCCCTGCATTATAAGCATAGTGTAAAAACTGTGGTCCGCCTGAACGTCAAACCCAGGAGCTGTGCACTAGCAGCATGCCATTCTGACCAACTGAGCTAATGGGGACCACTAAAAAACACAAGGGTACATCTGGAGCAAAATAACCAACCTGATCACAGAAGATAAGATCATAAAGATGACCACTGAAAAAACAAGATAAACAGCAACGTAGATCATGCGAATGTAGGCACACGGTGCTTGACATTGTCCCAACACACTGCGTGGAAGCCAATCTCCCACCGAGACAACCTGCACACACCAGATATTATATATACAACCTGCACACACCAGACATTATAATGGTTATCATTTACTGCATTCATTTCTAACAGAAATTTTCAACATAAAATGTGTACTGCTCTTCCCAGGGAAAGGACCCTTGCAGAGTACCACCTGTTTCTTAATAAACAAATGTCATCATAAATGTAATATGTGTGTATGTATGTGTGGCTGAGTACATGAAGACATGAGTGTACGTGTGTATGTGTGTGATCATGAGTGTGTGTATTATGCGCATGTCTTCTTTTTTAACTGGGCACCAAGCATAGGAACATAAAGATTCTAACACACTCTGGTTCTTTTGATAGAGCATTGGACTCAAGATCTGATATCTCAAGTTCAATTCTAGTCAGCAACATAAAAAACTGACCTGTTTGCAGTCCATTATAATGTTTCCATCATTCTGGTGGTGTAGGCTTAATGTTTCATAGTCCCCTACCCCTCCCCCCCTTTCCCCATTTCAAGACCTCGCCAGCATTTTGCAAAGGCTCATGGAGTTAGATAACTGCTGGCAGATTTGGTTGCAGCAAATATGAAACTTTCTAGATGCAATGAATCTCCCTTGAACAAAACTCCCAATTCCAGATGGAAGAGATGATTTCACTCTGAGACACAGCGTGTCAGTATGAGTCTGTGTGTAAATAGGAGAGGTGGGGGAGGGGGGAGTTTCAGTTTCAGTTTCTCAAGATGACGTCTCTGCGCTCAAAATGATTTCCACATGCACTAACACAACAGGTGCCATGTGTATGGTGATCATGGCACAATCCTAACCCTGCACATAAACCCATGAGCTGGCCAGGTCCTGAGGCCCTACCTAGACTATGTTTTACCTAGTCTATATTTTATACTAGTATTCTATCAGCCTTCTGCTGGAATAATCTTGTTACATGTAAATAACATAGATCTGTGTATCTTACCTTCAAAATATATATATATATATATATACACACACACAAAGTAAATAAATACATAATTAAAGGTCTGAATCACAACACAACTAGCTATCCTGTAATAGATTCGTCTCACTTGACAACACCAGCAAAGAGGAAACACCCATATAATATACATATGACAAACTTACTGAAATATCTGGATAACAATCACCAAACAGCCCACAAACACACACACAGATGGTTTGGCAAACTTGCTTGTTCTTCAGCTGTCTTTTTCTTTTCTTCATTTATCTCTATTTCAGGAAAAGCCCAAACACTTTCTATTCCATGCTGTAAGAATCTGTGCAGTGTTACTTTTGAGATACACCAATGTTGGTCTGATTAATGATAGCTCTTGTTTTTGCTTTCATAGTGGATTTCTGGCCATTTCCTCTATCTATTCCTTTTTGGGTACAATGACTCACATTTTGTTCATGAAGATAGGACTTAAACTTTTTTTAGTTAAAGCATCTAAGGACCTCACTTTCCCAGATGGAGAATTTTTGTTGTAAGTAGTGGCATTGCCTGCAAGTTTATCGGCCCGTTCATTTCCCTTAACACTAGCATGTCCAGGGCAGTAAATCCATGTGACACTTTTTAGTTCGATACTGTTTATTGCTTTGTGCCATTCTGGGGTCCCTACTCCATTTTGCACTTTTTGAAGAAGAGTCATAGAGTCAGTCAGGATGAGGGCTTGGCTTTCTTTCATGTCATCATCCAGTGAGGTTAACCATTGTAGTGCTGTGACTGCCTCAATTTCCATTGTTAGACTGGAGGTTGTGGTATCATATGTAGCGTTTTCTTCATGTTTGGTGTTTCCATTCTGTTTGACAGAGAAACCCCATCCAGATTTGTTGTTGGTGACTGAGCCATCCGTGTATCACATATCTTTGGGTTGGCCACATGGGTTGGCGATCATGGCCTTCCATCTGTTTCTATCCCTTGTTGCCTCAACCAACTTCTCCACCCTCTTTGTCTTCAGCCATTCTGCAAGTCTGTCCAATATCTTCTCCCTTGGTCTACCTGGTGTTCTCTTTCCCTCCACCTTCCTGTTGTGACCAGGTGCTCCAATTCCCCTTTCCTCATAAAATGGCCTATAAAGGTTTCCTGTCTTTTCCTATTCTTCCTTATCAATGATCTTGTTGTCCATGGAACTCTCAACATTCTTCTTAGAAACCACATCTTGGCTGCCTCAATCTTGTTCTGGCTTTGCTTGTTGACTGTCCACACCTCACAACCATATAACATTATCAGTTCAATATAACATTCACGAACTCTCTTCCTGATGTTAATTAATAGGCATCTATTGGTAAGAATGCTTTTCATCTTCTTGAATGCTGTTTTGGCTTGGCTGATTCTGCTGGCTATTTCTGATGTGCATCGGCCGTCTGGTGAAATCATCATTCCCAGATATTTAAACTTATCAACCTGTCTCAAAGATGTGCCGTTTGCTTATTTTGCATGAGGCGATTTCATGTATTTCACTGATCACCATGACTTCAGTCTTCTTGCTGTTCAGTTCCAACCCCTTACCTTTGCTTTCTATTTCTAGTATATTCACAAGGTTTTGTAGGTCCCTTTCATTTTCTGCAATTAGCATGGTATCATCTGCACATCAAATGTTATCATTTTTCCTCCAACCTTTAATCCAGGGTCTTCTTCTAGGTTTCTCATGACGTTTTCGCTGTAAAGTGAACACAGATCTGGTGACAAAACACAACCTTGTCTGACTCCTCTTTTGATATTTTGGAAAGAGCTTACATCGTTTTCTATTCTCATTGCAGCTGTTTGTTCCCAATACATATTTCTGATTATTCATAGATCTTTTCCATCAATATTGAGTCTTTCTAGTTGGTTGATCAATTCTTCATGTCTTACCCAATCGAAAGCCTTGGTATAATCAACAAAGCATAAATATAAATTCTTGTTCATCTCGATTGACATCTCTATGATAGTTCTTAGGATGTATATGGCATTAGTAGTTCCATGCCTTTACTTGTTCTATTTTGTGTCTCGACTGTATTGAAGGAAGGTCGAGCAGGTATTGCATAGTCTCCGTGGGTGTGTCTTTTGTGTTTCCGAGGATCACTCTCATTGTTTCGTTTTGTATTCTTCCTAGTTTTAGCAGGTTTGATGACACTCAGTATTACAGCTTGGTATAGTTGAAAGAGATGAAGTTGTTCAATGCCTTTAGCTGCCATTGCTTTCTGGATTGAAAGGCCTTTTGTACATTTGAGTGTTGTGGTTTCCACATGTTTTCTGAAGATTAACATTCTATCAGAACTGATGCCAAGGTAGCGTAAGTTGTTTGTTCGCTTGATACGGTTCCTCTGTACATAACTGATGGACATTTTTCACTTGCTGCTCTGTTGCCAAGGGTGCAGAACAGTACCTGTGCTTTGGTAGGGTTGATTGCTGATCCGGTTTCTTGACACCACTGATCTATGTTGTCTAACTGTTCTCTGACTGCTTGTTTCTTTCTGATGCATTCTTGCCTGTCTTGTAAATGAGTCCGTCATCAGCAAAAGTGAGGATACGGGCTCATCCATTGTTATTTAGGTCAGCAAGCCCTTTTGTATGTTGTAAAGAACAGGGGAAAGTGGTGATCCTTAAGGGAGGCCCATGGAGAGTTCTTGTGGTGCTGAGCACCAGTTTCCAAGTCGTAGGACTACTGTTCATTCTTGGAGTGTAGCAGCAATCCATCTTGTGACTGTCATGCTGACACCATATCGCTGAAGCAGTTCCAACTTCCATGAGTAATCTGAATTGTGCTTTATTGTACGCATCCTCTCCGTCAATGGCTACAGCTAGGGTTTCTTCTTCAGTCTGAAAACCTTCGTAGACTTCATGAGCAACGGCAGCTGCACTTTCCCATGTACTTTTTCCTGTTCTAAAGCCTCCTTGATTAGTGTGAATATTTTTCTGTCTTCTAGGTCTCTAGCTAATTTCTTTGCTATTATGTTTTCCATCAGTTTCCCAATTGCGTTTTGCATAGTCAGGATGCTATATCCATTTAGTCTGCGATGATCTTTACCCAGTTTGGTAGGACTTTTAGGAAGCAGTGTGTCCAGTCCTCAGGAACCTGACCTTTCTCAAAACTGTCTTGATAGAGGGTGTACAATTCAGTTCTGTCGTGTTTAGACAGCGTTTTGATGTCACAGTATCGAATCTTGTCTGGACCAGGGGCTGTCTTTTCTGCACCGTGCAAGTGCTTCATGCATTTCTTGTTCAGTTATTTCATCATCTAGTCCAGTCTGTGCCAGTTTTTTGTTTAGGTCCACAATGAATTTTCTTTTCTCTTCAAGATTCTTCTGGTCACTCTGTTGTATGAAACGCTTTAGTATAATAGCAGGGCTTGTCCTTTCTCTTCATTTGTTCTTAATATGGTTCCCTCTGTGTTAGTGATATCTGGTATTGTGGAGTTTGTGGTTTTCTTTTCCATTTGTTGATAAGAGTATCCGGAATAGTGGTAGGGAGCATAAAGGAAGGAAGACGGGTGGGAGTGGGGAGTAACTGGAACAGTGGTAGGGAGCGTAAAGGAAGACAGGGGTAGTATCTGGACAGTGGTAGGTAGCATAAAAGGAGGAATACAGGGGGTGGGGGGTGTGCATCTGGAACAGTGGTAGGTAGCATAAAGGAAGACGGGGGGTGGAGGGGTGCAGGGTGTATCTGGAACATTGGTAGGGAGCGTAAAGGGAGGAAGATGGGAGGGGGAGTATCTGGAACAGTGGTAGGGAGTGTAAAGGAAGACGGGTGGTGGGGTGGTGGTGGTATCTGGAACAGTGGTAGGGAAGGGAGCATAAAGGGAAAAAGATGGGGGGGAGGAGTATCTGGAACAGTGGTAGGGAACGTAAAGGAAGATCGGGGTGGGGGGGGGGGGGGTTATCTGGAACAGTGGTAGGGAAGGGAGCATAAAGGGAGGAAGATGGGGGAGTATCTGGAACAGTGGTAGGGAACGTAAAGGAAGACGGGGTGGGGGGTGGGGGTTATCTGGAACAGTGGTAGGGAAGGGAGCATAAAGGAGGAGATGGGGAGAGAAGTTGGTGGAGAGGTATCTGGAACATAAAATGGATAGTGGAACATGTAAAAGAGAAGACGGGGTGTAATTGGAACAGTGGTAGGTGGGAACGTAAAGGAAGACGGGGGGTTATCTGGAACAGTGGTAGGGAAGGGAGCATAAAGGAGGAAGATGGGGGAGTATCTGGAACAGTGGTAGGGAACGTAAAGGAAGACGGGGTGTATCTGGAACAGTGGTAGGGAACGTCTAAAGGAAGACGGGGGGTTATCTGGAACAGTGGTAGGGAAGGGAGCATAAAGGGAGGAAGATGGGGGAGTATCTGGAAAAATGGGAGCATAAAGGAAGACAAGGGGGGGGGGGGAGTATCTGGAACAGTGGAAGGGAGTGCAAGGAAGACGGGGGAGTATCTGGAACAGTGGTAGGGAGCGCAAAGGAAGACTGGGGGAGTATCTGGAACAGTGGCAGGGAATTTAAAGGAAGACGGGGAGGGGGGGAGGATATGGAAGTGATAGGGAGCGTAAAGGGAGGATGACGGGGGGGGGGGGTATCTGGAACAGTGATAGGAAGCGTAAAGGAATGAAGACAGGATGCATACAGCGTACAATGATACACTTATACACACAAGCAACTGTCGTGAACTTATGTGTGTGTGTAATGTGTCACCGTCACGACTGTATGTGCGTGCACAAACGGTCATCAATTTGGAACAAAAACATGGTTTATTACCTATGAATATGATTCAATCATTAACTCTTTTCCCGCCATGATCGCAATCAAGCGACTTCCCGTATGACCGCCATGGTTGCATTTGTGCAATTTGGAGGGGTCATGCTCAACGATAACTTTTCACGCAGGTACAAAGCTTCTGTCACCTCCACTGGTGAATGCAGGCGACTGCTATTTTTAAACTTTACCTAGCGACCTAGTTTTTCAGCAGTAAGGCCAAAGTGTGGCTTTGTTAACTGTTGGAATTTATGTCACATTTTCTCTGAAGCGTTTCCTCCAAAATGGCTGCAAATCGACACGCATTGCCTACCACACTGACTAGAATAAGCAGACAGCTGACTTTGTGTGTAGATTTTCCACTGCTTTTCCTCATTTATTATAATGATATCTGGAGCACAACTCATGAAATAAGGTCAGTAGTACAACTAATAAACCGTATGAAAAAAAAAAGGTTTTCTTTATAATAAGATTATCTATGGAATATATTAATCAATCAAGCACATAAACATAAGCAAGTATTCATGTATATACATCTGCCACTTCGTTGCAGGCTACTCACTTTGCTATCAGGTTTAGTTCAGCGGCAACCCTATCCCCTTATCAGTGCCGCGCCCTGCTCCGTGCTGCCACCGGACAGCTGGCCCTTGTTATTCTTTATTATGGCATGCTAACACGCAGTGGATTTTACCAAAGTTTACGGTGCTGTGGTTCCTAAACCTGACTTACCATGGATGTGATATTTATGTATGTGCTTGTTGGACATTTCCTCTATACTATGTGAGTGTTTGATTTACTATACATTTTGACTTTAACGTTATAGAGGAGTTGAAAAGAAGTGTGTGATTGTATAGTTTGTGCTTCAAAGCATGTGCTACTGCAATTAATATCACGGCACGGGTCTCTAGACATGATGGAAGGAGAAAAACATTTAGACAGTGACCATGCCTTTCGTCTCAATTCTTTAAGTAGAGTTTGTGGTGAGAGGTCAAAAAGGAACCGTGACCAAAGTTGTTAAAAATTGTTATGGTTTAGTTGTGTCTAATGACTCAAGCAGTACACACACCACAATACTTTGCACAAAATGTTACACACGACTGTTGAGACTAAAGAACTCATCATCACCATCTGAGCAAACAATACTATCAGCCAAAGAGGCTATACAGAAATGTGCTATGTTGTGGACACAACCTTTTGATCCATCAGTTGCAGTCAATGACTGTATTGTGTGTAAAACCTTTTTCAGTCAGAACACAGCTGGTAGACCGTCCAAACCCAAACGTGCTATCCCCCAAAATGTACCAGTTACAAACGCCACCACAAGTAGCGACTGTGGTGATATTTATGTCGGGTTAGATTGTTCATTCCAGCCTCCATGCACAAAATTTTCTTGTGCATGTGTGAACTACACACCAGCTGTTAAATGGACAGTACATGTGTACAAACACTCTCTCAGACTGAGGAATGTGTAGTGTCAGATAAGGCCACAGATACCAGCCCCCCCTGCCTGCCCAGCATGCCAGAACAGTGTGGTAATTAATTACAGCCTGCCACTCCCCAAGGAAAATGTATACTGAAACAGGTCAGTGTACTGCATGGCAGAGATATGTAGCTTGCTGAGCGGTGCATGTTTAGCAGAGAGAAAAGTCAGGTGTGACTTACAGCATGTTTGGAAGACTGATGTTTTTGACTGTGATATCGCATGATAGCTTGTCCTGTCTCCCTTCTACGTATGAATTATTCTTTATTTTCAGCTGTTTTTGTTTGCAAAAGATATGGCATGTTTGGACTCATATGAAACTACAGTTTAAGACCTATCTTATGACTGGTTGTGCTTCACAGTAGTGAGCAGGATGAATTTGTACTAGCAGGAAAGAAAAGGGTACTGTGTTTACACAAAGTTTTCTTAGCGCTGGCTCATGCGCCCAGCAGAGAGGAGTGGCTGACTCACTTATCTCTACATCAGGAGGCCAGGTTCTCCCCCTTCCGCTAGCCTAGCAACTAAACCTAAAGCCTGCAATGTTGTGCTGCCCTTTACACAGCTAAAAAAAAGTGAGTGAAAATCTTTAAAAGTCTTTGAGACATAAGCTTTTAAAAATGCATACTGCGCTGCAAAATTGGCTGCCCAAATATACTTGGCGCTGAGGAGTGCCGTTTCTGGGGAAACTTGTCGGTGAAAGAGTTAAAAGAAATGAAACACATATCTACAAGCACCTCCAACGTTCCATCACGCGTCTCCTGGAAACAATGCGAGGGATCATGATGGGCAGTGAAAAACGTCACCGTGTGGCCTCGCGATTTCAATGCCAACGAAGCATCGATAACCGCACGTTCTGCTCCGCCGATCCCAAGATCTGGGTGGATGAACACAATTCTGACCATGGCAGTTGATAATCTAACAACTACGACGCTTTCTCTCTTTTTGACACGGGGTTAAACCTGCAGCACACATGTAACTTCGATTGTGCTTACGTGTTCCTGAAGTGAAGCAGACAGCACTACTTATTGTCTTTTCACCACAAAATATTCAACACAATTTTATAGCAATAAGCGTGCCGGAAAACAAAGAAAGAATGATTTTTTAATCGAAAGAAAGAAAGAAACATACAAGCAAAAAGAAAAAAAGAAAAGAAAATGTTTTCAGCTCTAGAATATGTTCAGATAAAGACAACCAATTTCTTAATTCCATTATAATCTGGATTAGCCTATTCGAGTCATCTGAGACATCTCCAGCTAGGCCTAGGCTACTTGGAACATGAACTTTTCGTCGATAGGTTAGGCCCTGCTGGAAATAAACATTTATATGACACAATTTTTACTAATCGAATAGTTCATCTGACAATGAATATTGAAATGAATCAAATTTAATTGCAACATGAAGATGCTTTAAAATTAAATACTATAAATCATTAGCAAGAATTAAGTGTTTTTTCTTCTCTTTTTATGTTTTGTTGTCATTTGTGATTTTTTTAGTTATCTTTTGAGCATGTCATTTAAATGTTGTATATTCTTTCTACGTGCGCTTCGTTAAAAAGATGTGCTATCTTTGACACAAAAGGGAGATTACTTTTGCGATTTAGTTTGCAGACAGCAACATGGCGGCATCAGGAACACGAGAAAGTGCATTGCGGCTTATCCGTTCGCTTCCTCGTGTTGCGCTGAGCAACATTAAAAGCATTCAGCCAAAGATTCGGGTAATTTTTTTCTTAGTGTTTGCTAGTGTATTCAATCGTGAATAAGCGATGATCGACTTTTATTAGCACAGCGTATTTTCAGTTGACTTTCCTGTGGCTGTAGTCAGTAGTGTTACAGTCACAGTGTAGTAGTACTACTAGTAGGTAAAGTTAGTGTGTTGTCTGTTCACTGTTGTGTTGATCGAATAAGTCATCTCAATGTCAAAGAACGTGAAATGTTGCTAGTCTGTTCAAGAGTCCGAGCGCGTGTGTGTGCGCGCGTGCATGCATGCATGTGTATGAATGCATGTGTCACATTGTGTGCGAGTCTGTGACCTTGTGAATGGTGTGTCACTGTGTGTGTGTGTGCCATATCAATGCAGTTAGAAGTTTGTTCAAGATTGATTCATTGCACTTGGACAGTTCCATATGTGCTTCACCCATATCTGTCAGGACCAATAACACATTAGACAGCCACCACCAAAATAATGGGAACATTAACTGATTAAGACTGGCAGCAAACAGGCCAGTTTTAACTCACACTGTACAACAGAACACGAGCATTCATTACGTAAGGCATGGTTTCGTACGACGGAACGCGATAGCGGTTTCGATAATTAAACATTTTTCGCTGCTTCCCTCGTGATGTGGCATGCCAAATGAAGCTACACTGCTCACTGCGAACGTGTCAAGGGTCAAGTGGAAAGTTACTTCATGAGATTCTGTAGCAACACACACATGGGAAAATGATTGACTTCGGCACCCCACATGACTGGCTAATCTGCATTTGTGTCGAAAATGGTGTAGCAGGCGAGCACGAGTTTTGGAGCAAAGTAGATCGCGACTGCGGCTTGTTATCGCTGCTGAAGTGATTGAAGTGCTTCAGACTGAAGGATTGGACATTGAGGAGTATGATGAAGATGATGTGAAAGTGTTTCAAGTGATGGAAGCTACCAGCAAGAAGGTACTGACAGTGACCTAGTTTCAGACGACAGTGAAGTGGGAGAGGTAGGTGGGCGTGCGTGTCACGAGAGGAGGGCGGTCAGTGGGCTATGTACATCGATCATCTCACATTTCCAACACCAGAAACAGCATTCCCTACTCGCAGTTCTTGAGACTACGACGCCTCTGCTCAGACGAAGACAATTTCCAGGACAAAGCAGATGAAATGACTAGATTTTTCCTGCGCAGTCATTACCCACTCGAGGTCATCAATGAAGCCCGGAAAAAAGTCAACTCTGTCTCTCGGCCAAATGCCCTCCATTCAAAGCCCAAAGCTGCCACAGAGGATCGGCCAGTCCTCAGTCTAGTTTACCACCCGTCCATGTACCTCGTAAAAAGGATCATTTGTCCAACTGGGACATTCTGCAATCCAGTCCCACTACAGGTGAAACCTTTGACCAGCGCCCTTTGATCGTCTACAAGAGAGACACAAATCTCCGCGACTTGCTGGTGCATTCAAATCTCAGCAAACCAGTCAGCCAACCTCCAGGAACCTCTCCATGTAACAAACCTAAATGCAGGACATGTCCTTTCTTGTGCTCAGCCACCACAGTCAAAGGCCCCAAATCTCATATGAGAATTACAAAACATTTCAACTGTCAAACTTATAACATTGTCTACTTGATCAGCTGCTCTAAATGTTCCCAACTGTATATTGGTGAAACTGGACGCACCCTTGATACACGTTTCAAAGAACACTTGGCTGATATCCATCATCAAAGGGATAAAACTATCCCCAATCACTTCAACCAATCAGACCACTCAATCAATGACATCCGAGTGAAAGGTCTGTGCTTCTATACAATAACAGCACCATAGACAGGAAAGACAGAGAATCCCATCTCATAAATAAACTTGGAACACGCAAACCATATGGTCTTATTCTTAATGACAAACCATAAGTAATCCATTGCGCAACAGAATTCAGACATGCCATTTCATGTTTCTTCCTGTTCCCAGGTCTACCAGATTCATGGCACTGGGCACAATCTACTCCCTTACCTCTTGGCTCTTGCCCTGTACCTTCTTCAGAACAGGGCGATACCGATATGGCATGTCCACTTCTCAAAATTGCAGAACTCATCTCACTTCCCTTTTGACATCATAGTTACCTCCCCTCTCCCCACTTCTTACTACTGCTCATGAAGACATGGGCATTCCATTTGGTCCCCTTTTTATCCACTGGACGAGGCGGCAGGGAAGTTCTTAGTCCTGTTTTTATTATCCATTGTTTGGTGTTTGTGATCTGTTTGTGACCGTGCGTTCGCGCTTGACAAAGGCCGGTTGGCCGAAAATTTGCGCTTGTTTTGTCTTGTTTTGTTGAATACGTGCTTGCATTGGTTTTCTTGTTCTTCTGGTTCCTGTTTGCTTGGGCGCGGGCAGTCACACTTGCTTTGGATCTTGTGTAATACAAAGACAATTATTTCATTGGCAAAGTCAACACTACACTGCCCCACCTCTGCAGAAGTCAGTTTTCTTGAGAGAACAAAAGTGGGTGGCAAGGTTGTTCATATAAGGCCTGGAAGAGCTGATAGATACCATACTGATTCGTCTGTTGTTTTTGCTAGCAACGTCATACTTGCTCCCTCCTCCTCTTTGGGAAGAACTTTTGTGGTCAAGTGTCCAACCAACCTACCCACTCTGTAGAATACTTTCAAGCTGCCTTTGGTTGAGAAATTGCTTTAACATTGCAGAGGCTGCTCAGGCTTAACTGTATGTAAAAGTTTGTGAGTAATTTAATTATTTTTGAAAAAACATCTTGAAATAGTCTGAACTTTGATGTGTGCCCTTTTCTACGAGACATTCATGTAATATTCCATTTCTGACAACTTTTGAGTAATGTTTTAATGTTTATTTCAGTTTTTTGATAGCTCACGAAGCACTTCATCCACAGACCAAATTTGTTTGTCCTACCTATAAGTATAACGCTTAACAGTCATGGAGTTATTCATCTTTGAACCACGGTACCCTAGTAAACATGCTTTTTTCCATTTGTCAGATTGAAGATTTTCCAAAGTTTGAACATCAGGTACTTAAAAGTCAGTGAACTAATCATGCTGAAAAAAATTCATTATACTTTCTGTGATGCATTCTGCAAGCAATTTTATTATGAAATGCAAATGTCCATTATTTGTAGTGCTTTAGACCTTCAAAGTTGCTAATCTGTGCAGATTTATGCATCCAAATTTACCATTTTCCCATTATTTGACAGGTCTATTCTCCAATGTCTTTGCTGCTGAAATTTTTTGTTTGATTGTGCAGTATACCAGTACCTTCTTGTTTTAAAATGTACAAGTATTTTCATTACAGCTTCTTCATGAACATTATATTTATAGTATGACTGAAATGTCAAAAATATTAAGTTTTAACTGCTCATCTGCATGGTCGTATCTTTGAAATGGAATATCTTGAGAACTGATCAAGATATTCATTTACATTTTTTGTGTGTTATTCTTGTGTTGACGTGTTGTTTCCAAAAGACAACATTTTGGTAATATATTATTCAAGTTAAAAAATTTCATTGCTGCCACCTGTTAGAAGTCACAACAACTAAGCAGTAGGCCTACTTTGAAATATGATTTTACTGACTGGCCTCTTGGTCAGTGCAGTCAGTTTGAAAATTAGAGCATCAAAGAATGAAAATGTGCAATATGTCATTGTCATTCAGGCCTGGAGAAGATTTTTTTTTTACTTGCCAGCAGGCTAGTGGATTTTAAGATCTACTAGCCTGCAGCTATTTCCTCAAGTCTGACATGTTGCCCCCCAAAATAGTAAAATTCTCTTTATAATGATAACCAAAAATATTCAGCAGAATGAGCCATTGTTACAACAAAGGTGGTCAAACTTTCTTCTGGAGACTTTCATCTGGGTGGAGAGAGGTGAACAGTGGGAGATAGACACGAAGATGTAAAAGACAGATGATTGATCATTAAAGTTTACATGGATTCTCTGTGTAAGAGACAGTTCTTTAGTTTAATATATATTTATAATCATTATCTTTTTGCTTATGTAGCCACATTTTATTTTAGTCCAACTGATCATTTGTTATGTTTTGCATATTACATCATCATCATCATCATCCTGCAATATTTATCCCTGTCCATAATTTTGATCACTTACTTTTAAAGTGTGAGTGTATTTGAGGGACAGAAAGAGACAGACTCACAGAGTATGAAACCATTGAAAGAGAGAGTGTGTATACATATCTGTGTGTAACACAGACGTAACACAAATAGTGAGAAATTTTGGCACTGTGAGACTTGGTATGTTCATTAAAAGCAAGTCTAACAACCGGCACTTTTAGTTTTTATACACAAAGAATGAAAGATGGTAATTTGCATCTTTTTAAAGAAAATCATTTTGTTGCCATTGGATCATCAGCCACACCTTATCTGTTGGCTAGGTCTGTAGTGGTACCGAACTACGTATCTGTTGGCTTTTGTTGATTGGTTGATGTGTGTGTGTGTTTTGTTTTGTTTTGTTTGTTTTTCAGTTGTTTGTTTTTCAGATTTTTCTACTTTTTGTTGTTGTATAAGTATTCTGTCTTTAGTGTGTGTGTGTGTGTGTGTGTGTGTGTGTGTGTGTGTGTGTGTGTGTGTGTGTGTGTGTGTTTTCTAGACTTTAGCAAGTCAGTGTGAAGGGAAAACACTGAAAATATTTAATCCACTCTAACTGAAATTTATGTCCTGAGAGACAAGTGAAGATAAAGCGAGAAAAATCTTCAAGCAGCATTCTATGCCTTCTGAACTAGTTTTTTTGACGTGTCATCTTATCAAGTGGTGCATCAGACTTGCTCTTGTAATTTCCTTGCACACATATTCTTTTCCTCTCCCCATCCTTGATATTCATAAGACATATGTTGTATTATTTTCTCTGGTTTCACACTTAAATAGAAGCTGCTAACCGTTCGATCAGAACTGACAGATTGGGCGAAAGGTCGCTTATTTGTAAACGCTCAATTCGGTTTCAGTTTCACTTTCACTTTCAGTTTCTCAAAATGACGTCTCTGCGCCGGAACGAATTCAGTATGCACTAACGTCACAGGTGCTATGTGTATGGTGATCGTGGCACAAGCCTTAATCCTGCATATAAACCCATGAGCTGGCCAGGTCCTGAGGCCCTATGTAGACTATGGTTTACCTAGTCTATATTTTTTATACTGGTATTTTGTCAGCCTTCTACTGGAATAATCTTGGTTACCTGTAAATGATGTGTATGTGTGTATCTTACCTTCAAAAAAGGAAATACATATAAAGTAAATAAATGAATAATTAAAGGTCTGTATAAACTCATCTCACATGACAGAACCCCCCCCCCCCCCCCACCCAGTCAAAGTCCAAATGCTCAGCTGTCTTATCAACTAGGTGAAGACAATATTTTCTTAATCATAGATAGGTATGTAAGTGATTAAGTAGGTAAGTGAGTGAGTAAGTAAGTGAATAAGAAGCAAGTAAGTAGGTGAATAAATAAATCCAAAATAAAGGAGTTTGTAGATAAATAAACAGATAAGAGATGAAAATAACAAATAACAGTAAATACGTGCATATACCCACATGCCCGCACACAGACATACACACATAGATCCAAAACAAGATTGACTGCCAACGCCCAAGCAAACACAAACCAGAAGAACAAGAAAACCAATGTAAGCGATCTCCAACAAGACAACAAAACAAGCGCAAATTTTCGGCCAACTAGCCTTTGTCAAGCGCGAACGCACGGTCACAGACAAATCACAGACACCAAACAATGGATAATAAAAACGGGACTAAAAACTTCCCTGCCGCCTCATCCAGTGGGTAAGAGATGGAATGCCCATGTCATCATGAGCAGTAGTAAGAAAAGGGGAGAGGGGAGGCAACTATGATGTCAAAAGGGAAGTGAGATGAGTTCTGCAATTTTGAGAAGTGGCCATGCTATATCGGTATAGCCCTGTTCTGAAGAAGGCACAGGGCAAGAGATAAGGGAGTAGATTGTGCCCGGTGCCAAGAATCTGGTAGGCGTGGGAACAGGAAGAGACATGAAACGGCATGTCTGAATTTTGTTGCTTATGGTTTGTCATTAAGACCATGTGGTTTGCGTGTTCCAAGTTTATTTATGAGGTGGGATTCTCTGTCTTTCCTGTCTATGGTGCTGTTATTGCGTAGAAGCCACAGACCTTTCACTCAGATGTCATTGATTGAGTGGTCTGATTGGTTGAAGTGATTGGGGATAGTTTTATCCCTTTGGTGGCGGATATCAGCCAAGTGTTCTTTGAAACGTGTGTCAAGGGTGCGTCCAGTTTCACCAATATACAATTGGGAACATTTAGAGCAGCTGATCAAGTAGACAATGTTATAAGTTTGACAGTTGAACTTGAAATGTTTTGTAATTCTCATATGAGATTTGGGGCCTTTGACTGTGGTGGCTGAGCACAAGAAAGGACAAGTCTTGCATTTAGGTTTGTTGCATGGAGAGGTTCCTGGAGGTTGGCTGACTGGTTTGCTGAGATTTGAATGCACCAGCAAGTCGCGGAGATTTGTGTCTCTCTTGTAGACGATCAAAGGGCGCTGGTCAAAGGTTTCACCTGTAGTGGGACTGGATTGCAAAATGTTCCAGTTGGACAAGATGATCCTTTTTATGAGGTGCACGGACGGGTGGTAAACTAGACTGAGGACTGGCCGATCCTCTGTGACAGCTTTGGCTTTGAATGGAGGGCATTTGGCCGAGAGACAGAGTTGACTTTTTTCCGGGCTTCATTGATGACCTCGGGTGGGTAATGTCTGCGCAGGAAAAATCTAGTCATTTCGACTGCTTTGTCCTGAAAATTGTCTTCGTCTGAGCAGAGGCGTCGTAGTCTCAAGAACTGCGAGTAGGGAATGCTGTTTCTGGTGTTGGAAGTGTGAGATGATTGGTAGTCCAGGTAGGAATGTGAGTCTGTAGGTTTGTAGTGGACTGTAGTGACTAGTTGTTCAGATTGAAGGGAAACTTCGATATCCAGGAAGCTTATGCATGTGTTTGAAATTTCATATGTGAACTTGATGGATGGGTGAAACGTTTGGACGTAGTGGATGAATTGTAAAAGTTGGTCATGATCGAGGGATGTCATGCCAATGCAATCGTCTCTGTATCTTTTGTATAATTCAGGTTTGGGTTTCTTGAATTGTTGTAGGATTTGTTCCTCCAAATATCCCATGAATATGCAGGCATAGCTGGGGCCCATCTTAGTACCCATGGCGACTCCGCTAACTTGCCAGAACGTCTCATCTCCGAACGAAAATGTGTTCATGGTAAGAACCAGCTCTGCAAGTCGGACAAGGGTTGAAGTGGACAATGTTTGGTCACGTCGTTTGTCCAGAAAATGCTGGAGAGCTTTTAACCCGTCGGAGTGGGGTATGCTGGTGTATAAAGAGGTCACATCCAAAGTGAACAGGTATTGGGGTTTGAAGGTGTGGTCTTCATTTAATATTTGAATCAGATTCAATGTATGGTTAGTGTCTTTGATGAAGGTAGACAAAGCCTGGACTATATAGGTTGCAAATGTGGTCAAGAAACTGAGAAATATTTTCAGTGGGGCAGTTGCAAGCTGACACGATAGGACGGCCAGAATTGTTGGCTTTATGTATTTTGGGAAGTAAATAAAAAAGTGATTGGACTGGAAGTTGTTTGATGAGTAGTCTGGCAGTGGGGGGCAGCTGCTTAGAGGTTATGAGATTATTGAAAGTTTGGATATCTTGGCATGATTGGTCATGTGGGCAGGTTGGTCCAACTTTTTGTAGAAGGCGTGATGGTGGAGTTGTTTCTGGGCTTCCTTGATATACAGATGTCTGTCCCAGACTACAATTGCACCCCCCTTGTCTGCTGGTTTGATGACAATGTCGTCTCTGTTTTTGAGGGAGTGTAGTGCGTCCCTTTCTTCTTTGGAGATGTTGGAATGTTTCTTGGGTCGCATGTTGAGACAGTCTATTTCTTGGTGGCATTTGTTGATGTAATGTTCAACTTCGGGAAAGGTGTTGCGGGGAGGTTCCCGATGAGCAGGCTTATGGAAAAGTTTTGTAAATAAGTCAGCATCAGGATTCAATTTTTGTTTGGGAGGATGTCCCAGTACTGCCATCCAACGTAGGGATCTAAAAAATCGTTGGCAGCTATTCATAGTTTGGTATTTACTGGCGGATGGTTTTAAAGGGACAAATTTGAGGCTCTTTGAAAGGGCTGACACTTCTGCCTCAGAGAGTGGTAAGTTTGAAGGAATGCAATGTACAAGGGGGTGATGTGCAGAGCTAGAGGAAGGTGGAGAGGGGGCTGGGTTGCTGATAGGTGTCAAGAACGGTGCAGACGGGTTTGCAGTCTTGTTCAAGTTGGTTAATTTTTTGTCTTTTATGGTTTGAATGTGTTTTTGTAGTGACGCATTGAAATTGATGACGGTGGTTTTAATGAAGAGACTGAGAGTTGGGTTTAGTGTTCTGCTAATTACAGAACTGAAGTATTTCTGAGATTTGTCGGCGATGGACAGACATACATTCATACATACACACCCATATCAACACAGCATGATGGCCGACAACAGCAGCTACAACAGCAGCTACAACAACAGCAACAACAACAACACTAGCAAAGAGGAAATTCCCATACATACCGGTACATTTCATGACAAACTTACATATCTGGATAACACTCCAGCCCACAAACACACACACAGACGGTTTGGCAAACTTGCTTGTTCTTCAGTTCTTCATTTTTCCTTTATATCTGTTTCAGGAAAAGCCCAAACACTTTCCATTCCACGCTGTAGGAGTCTGTGCAGTGTTACTTTTAAGATGATACCAATGTTGGTCTGATTAATGATAGCTCTTGTTTTTCCTTTCATAGTGGATTTCCAGCCACTTCCTCGATTTATTCCTTTTTGGGTAAGACGTTTGATGGTATGATGACTCACATTTTGTTCATGAAGATATGATTTAAACTAGCATCTAAGGACCTCAGACTTTCCCAGAAGGAGAATTTTAGTTGTAATGGCATTGCCTGCAAGTTTATTGGCCCGTTCATTTCCATTAACACCAGTGTGTCCAGGGCAGTAGATCCAAGTGAGACTTTTTAGGTTGATACTGTTCATTGCTTTGTGCCATTCTGGGGTCCCTACTCCATTTTGCTTTTTTTGCAGTAGATTCATCGAGTCAGACAGGATGAGGGCTGGGCTTTCTTTCATGTCATCATCCAGTGAGGTTAACCAGTGTAGACTCCCTTTGCTGATAGGCCGACGGGAAGCAAGAGTAGCCTTTCCCCAGACAGCCTTGTTTCGCTGGTGAACGTTGGCAGATGCCATTATTTCATCGACAGATCAGAAAGTTTAAAAAATCAAAATAAAATATACTGCACACAACGGACTAGCAGTTTTTGATTTTGACTCGCCCAACAGGTTTTTTACTCGCCTTGGGCGACTGGGCAAGTGGATTTCGCCAGCCCTATCTGACATTGTTGGCCTTTGGGGTTTTGTGTGTGTGTGTTTTTTTTGCTTTGTTTTTTGGTTGTTTTTGTGTGTATGTGTGGGGGGGGGGGGGGGGGGTTGTTCACCACTTTCACCAGTGCTGTCAGAACTTTCTTTAGGCTTCAACCACTTGCCAAGCTTAGACATCAAAGCATAAATTCAGAATCTGTTTTTACCATTGTGACAATCTACAAGTTATCCTCCGTACTTGTCAAAGTATATTTCAGCTGCAGCTTGAGAAGTACAAAATCTGAATTTTGTTAAATAATTTATTGGGCTTGTGTTACACTGGCTTGACTTTCTTCCTGAGTATAGAATTTCACCAGTCAAAATATGAGGGACTTTGCAAATCGTGCAAGGAATTTCTTCTTTGAATATTGTAATGCTCTTAGCTACATTGAATCATTCTGGAAGGAGTTTGAAGGGTGTTGTGTGTGTGTGTGTGGGGGGGGGGGGTCAAGAGGGATTCCCTGAAGGAGTCAAAGAGTTGAGTTTTTACTTTGCTAGCATGATTGGCAAAGCAGGATGCTGGTGGACAGGGTGTGGGAGTCGAAAGGGTTAAGTCAATTCACCAAAGTCTGCCAGCAGGTACCTGATAGATTCCTTGAGATTGCTTGAAACCATATGTGCTGGCGATGTCTTGATACAAAATCCAAAACAAGTGTGACTGCCCGCGTTCAGGCAAACAGGAACCAGAAATAACATGAAAAAAGAATAAGAACGCATATATTTAATACAAGACAAGACAGGTGCAATTCGGCCATGGCCTTTGTCAAGCGTAAGATCACAAACAAACACACCAGATATACAAATTAGGAGAAAAAGACTGAAACTTCCCTGCTGCTCCTTCCAGTTTGAGAAAAGGAGTAAACTGACTAAAATGACATCATAATGTGTTTTTGAGTAACTATGATGTCAGAGCAGAAGTGAAATGCATTGTGCAATTCTGAAAAGTGATCATGCCATATTAATATTGTTCTATCGTGAAGAGGGTTCAGGGCTAAAATGAAAACTATGATGCACTAGCGAAGAGTAGTGTTTGGAATGTAAAGGATCCTACTATTAAATAATGCATAAGAGAAATATAAGCATATGATCGACTGAATGGGAAAATATTTAATCAAGAGCTATGGCTGATGTAAATGGATTGTGCGTAGTGCAACGAATCCGGTCTGACCTTGTAATAGGAAGAAAAACATCCTAAACCAACAGCCAAGGGGCTGAAGGGAAAACCGGAGTCCCCGGAGAAAAAACACTTAGTCAGATGCAGCTGGGTCTGTCTTGTGAAAGGAGAATTAAAACAGATTGAATTTAATTTTAAAATAAAAATAAAAAAGGCATATGTGCAGCTGCAAAGCCAAGACCTCGCTGGGATGGGAAAATGGTGATAATATGGTTTATGTCAGTAAATCATCATCGAGGTAAAACATACATGGACGTAGGGGCACATTAAAAGAAGACGATAGTATGCATAAAATCATCCAAGTAGTATAAACATAAATTATACATGAGGGACAAAAGTGTTAATACCTATACATTCGAGCGAATACACACTCTGACTGTAGTGGCTGTCTTGTCTTGTATTAAATACACATTCTTATTCTATTTTCATGTTGTTTTTTTCTGGTTCCAAAAAGAACATTAAAATAATAATGAGGAAGATTAGGAAAAGACGAGCAACAATTATAGGACATTTTATGAAGCAAGAGAAATTAGAGCACCTACTCACAACAGAAAAGCTGGAGGGAAAAAGAGCACCTGGTAGACCCAGGAAGAAAATACTGGACGGACTTGCACTGTGGATAAAGATAGACAGAGTGGGAGAAGTCCTTGTGGTGACAAAGGATAGATTCGTATGGAAGGCCATGATCACCAATGCCATGTGGCAGGGCACATGATGATGGCTCTGAGCAATGGACCGAGCTTTAAACACTTATAACGATAATCATGTAGAAAATGCATCATGACTTTCATATCCACATCATTGTGTGTGTAGAAAGAGCGTCGCCGCTGTTTCAACCGGGGCAAGACCAATGGACGAGGTCATAAAGGTCAAGGTCAGCACATGACTTTGCCTAGGCTGGGCTTTGAAGGAGGGAACACTCCATTCTACCTCATCGTCCCGAAGGAACCGTACTACAAAAACCACCAGTGAGTTTAGTTCCTTCATTTAACTTGTCTGTGTTCTCTTGAACAAGAAGGTAGCATTACTTTTATATGTGCTGTTAAAGTCATGTTTAAACCATAGAAACAACTACTATACCAAGACTGTATTAATCCTCTTGTATTTCTGTTCTAGAGAACTGAACTGCCCAAGATTTTGAATTTTTTCAAGCTTTTCCCCCCAAGATAGGGTTACTCTGTTCATGAGTACACTGTGAGCATGTCTGATCAGCTATAAAGCTAGAAATTTGTCAGGTGTCGGTGAGCATGCTTTACTTGGATATCCAAGTGAGCATGTTGTTCTAACCACTGCCTGTTGTGTCATTGTCACCAAAGATGTCACCAAACATGAATAAATTAGTGACACATTTATATGAGAGCAAGAGAAGCACATTTACACATGACCACAACACATACAGATGAGTAATGAATTAGAGCATGGCCTGCCTAGAGTGTCTGACAGCATTTCTGTGTAATAGTACTCACAACGGTCACCAAATGTCACCAAGTACGCCTCACATATTTACAGTATTTACACAGTTTGTACAGGAAATTTTTTCACTACTTTTCTTTCCACAACAAAACTACATTCAATGTCCATTCTACAGTTTACTAATTGTCAGTATGAAAATAAAAAGAAATAATCTAAAGACTTGGCATCAACTAGGTTGCGTGTGTGAGAAACGTGGTCAGTACATGATCAAAATAGCCTATGAATGTGGCCGACTTTTGCAGTCGGGTGGGGTCGTAACAAAGCACCAGGCAGCGCAGTCGGAACTGTCGACCAAAGCTGAAAAGGTTAAGGGGAGAAGAGCTGGCAGCTATGTGAGTTGGCAGTTAAGCAGGCTGCCCAATAGAGAGATGAAGGCATGGAGTAAGGCAAAGGAAGGCTTTTTCATTCTTTCTTGGTCCTGTAACTGGGCTGGACCTGGGTTATGAACATTGTGTGGCTGTGTTCCAGGGTTTGTCTTCTGCCCTCTTGTCAATTGGCTTGAAAACAAGGTAACTTATGACTGGGTCTGAATGGGTTGTGCAGAGCATGGACAGCCCTCCTTTGTGTACCATGGCTACCATGTGGCATTGGGAGTTGAGAGGTGTCTGGTCAGTTGTAAGATGTCGTTGTGGCATCCAGCACCCTCCGTAGTTTCTTGTTTACATTTTTAACAGTGATATTGATTCCATGCGTGTGAACGATGTCTGTTTTATGTCCCCCACTGTATTGTTCTGTTTTGTTTGTTGAGGTCATAGTTCAAGACAAGACAATATTTTTAGATGTAAAGTGCAACAGGCATGCTTTGACATGGACTGTTTGTACTATACAAATAGAATTATTTATATTGATTGTTATCATTACCCTGACATCTTACAGAATGGCAGCAAGTGTGTTACTTCTCGCACCAACGACATGGCATTTCCATGTTTATTCAACACTGCATGTCTTCATTTGTCAGCGCATAGGTGTGTTTTCAGCTTCAAATGGAAAAGAATACTATACTCCTAATGACATGGGTGAAAGTAGTTCCGGAGTGTTCCGGAATTCCGGAATGAACCGATTGACAAAAGTTCTTTTCCGGAATGGCAAACTTGACTTCAGGAAAATGCCAATGCAAAAAAAAAAAACAAAAAAAAACGAGAGAGAGAGAGTCTTTCACACTGTCAGCTCGGCTTATCTGCATAATTCAATTATCTATATTATTTTTCCATTAGTCTTCGTTTGTATCGAACGGCGATTCTTCACTGGTGCTTGGCAACACAGAAAGGGTTTAAAGTTACTTCCCTTCCTTTTCATTCTTGCTCATGCGCATTCCGAGTCTAAACCGGGGGGAAAAAAAGTTTGCGAGCGAAGATTTGTATCGACAGCAAATTTGGGCCTAACACATGCAGGGGTGGGACTTTTCCGTAATGAGACGGATTTCCGTATTCGAAAATTCCCTTTTTTTTTTCTTTTTTTTTCCCCCCCTTTTTTTTACCGACCGATGTAAACAGTGTGAGTCACATAGGCCTAGGTTATGACTGTTGAGTACATTTGATCCGGTAGGGCTGGAGTGGCAGGGGGGGGGGGGGGGGGAGATGGGAGTGTAGCGGCAGGGAAAGGGGATGGGTAGTGGCAGGGAGCAGCTGGGGGGGGGGGGGGTAGTGGGCAAAGAGAAATTCTGAGCAGAGACAATGTAGTGTTAACAAACTGCTGTAACCTGGTAAAATGATCTGGGGATATATCCTTCCTGGTTGTTTAAAAGCAAAAACCAGCATTCTAGAGTTAGGGTTATGGTTAGGGAGGGGTTAAGGGTTAGAAAAATAAGGATCCATAAAACCCTTCCAGAAACATGTCTGTAGTGTTGGTGTAACCCAAGGATAAGCCCTCTGTAATGCTTTGTAATAGACAGTTTGAAAGGAAACAAAAAAGGTGTGATTTAGCACATTTTGTTTCATTTTAGAGCAGTTTTTATGGCTTTGATTTCAGATTTTCTTCAGCTTCTTGGGGGCGTTGCCCCCACACCCCCACCAGGGGCCTTGCCCCTGGACCCCACTGGGGGCCTACAGCGGCCCCCAGACCCCCGCCATTTTTTTCAGTATTCAAATTTTTTCTGAGTCCCACCCATGCACATGCGATAGCAACAATGAAGGAAGTGCCTGTTAATGCAGATGTTTCTGCAATAGACAAATCAGTAAAAAAACAAGTGGCGATGGCTCTGGCTAGAAGAAGAAGAAGATGGCGATTGTTTCGAAGTGTTTCCATTGCTTCAGGAATGGACGCAGGTTTTCAGGAATGGGAACATTTAGAGGACATGGAAATTTAAGGTTTCAGGATTGGGAGATTTTTTCACTTTCACCCATGTAATGATTGCAGGTTTGTTGCATGCAGCAACTAAAGATTATTTCTGGCATCAGCAAACACCAAAACTGACTGTTTGACTGGATATTTATTATGTACAGTTTCATGATGTGGATAACATTGTGCCTGAGGTATTTAGCAGGCTGGTTGGTTCTTTTGACAGACCTGTTGACTTGAGATCTGGTATCCCGAGTTCAATTCCAGTGTGCAGAATTAAAAACTGGCATGTTTGCTGCCCATCTTAATGTTTCTGTCATTCTGGTTGTGTCAGTTGAGTGTTTCATAGGTCCCTTCTCTCCTCTCCCCTCTTTCACCATTTCAAGACCTTGTTAGCACATAGGGATTTTTGCAGGATCAGGGAATCTGCCAGTTACTGGCAGATTTGGATTGAGCAATATGGAATTGCAAACGGCACAACCTTGAGACAGGTTGATAAGTTTAAATACCAAATACCTGGGAACGATCATTTCACCAGACGGCAGATGCACATCGGAAATAGCCAGCAGAATCGGCCAAGCCAAAACAGCATTCAAGAAAATGAAAGGCATTTTTACAAACAAATGCTTATCAGTTAACATCAGAAAGAGAATACCAAAGAAATAAGAGGGAAGCAGGGAGAATTTTTATATTATAATCAAAGGACATAACTCTTGAGAATTATCTCCCATGTTGTATAGCTCTCAGACTAACACAGTTTGCGCTATCCATTCAGCTAGCATAGAAGCAGATACAAAGTACAAAGTGTTCTGAGCTTACTGTTTTTGTACTTTGTATATGCTTCTATGCTAGCTGAATGGGTAGCGCAAACTGTGTTAGATCTGAGAAGTTCTATACAACATGGGAGCTGGAAAATCCCATAATGATTTTGATAGGACTGCCTCTTGTCTATAGTCTGTTGAGTTGACCACTGCACAAAGGTGACTGGCTGTCTGCATTGAAGTAATGCTTGTGTTACAGTTGTATACTTTTGAGCAGAAACAGAGAAAGGATACATATTATAGGCCTACAATATCTGTCTGTGATACATCAATGCTCAAAACTGTCAGTCTCAGTTCAGTCTGTCAAGATGGTATTTCCATGCTTGAAATAAATTCTATGAGCACTGACGCCACAGCTGGCATGTGATGGAGAAGATCCATAAACTGCAAGATTGTACTAAGCCCGGTGGGCTGGCAAGGTCTTGAGATCCTACCTAGCATATGGGTTTTATGCCCATCTTCATATCAGTCATTTACTGAAACAACCTGGAATGCATCGTAGTTAAAACGCGTATCTCAACCTGCAGCCAATGGATCACATGTGACTACTGGCTTTGAGCTTGAGATTGCTCTACTTCGAAGGAGCAATTTATGGCAGTTTGATTTTTTACATTGTTTAACAGGTTATTTGCCTTCATGTTCAAGAAAAATTAGTATTCTTGTTAGAGGGGAGGGGAAAAAGGAAAATAGATTATTAGTTGTTATTACATGAGGGGAAAGGGACAAACAATAAGTTAAAGTTAAAGCCCATTGTTTATAAATCCTAAACACTAAAATTCCAATTTTTGAAATATAGAATAGGTCACTTCAGCTCCAGCACTTTAAATTTCAGTGCAGACTGTGCAGCCACGGGCCAGTTTCATGAACAGAAACAAAAATACATGTAGTTATAAAAAGAACAGAAACAAAAATACATGTAGTTATAAAAAGAACGGGCAAAAAAGAGTGGCTGTCCTGACAAGCAGCCCATGAAGCAGCCCATTACATGACACATCCATTATGTCTATAACAAAAAACAAACAGAAAAGAAATAAGAACAAGAAATCTCACAATATATACATACAAACATACATAACTTGTATGTATATTTTTTGTATTAATCATCCTGGTATGTTTGCAGTGTGAGACGCCAGTATCCTCCCCTGTCGTTGCTTCAACTGCAGCGTTTCATCGATTTGGGTCGTGTCGACCCCTCACAGCCCATTGACTTGACCCAGCTGTGTAACACAGGCCTGTTTGAGATACAAGTCCAACAGAAACATTTTGGTGTTAACCTGACTGAAGAGGTTTGTGTAGTTTCTTCTGTTCCATTTCCTACATTACTCCTGTATTACTGCCCCCCTGTCGCTTGTTTCTGCTCTCCAGCACACTGCCAAACTGTCTGAAACTGAGTCACCGTGAGCGCAGGGCTTAAACGGACAGAAACCGAGTCACCGTGAGCGCAGGGCTTAAACGGACAGTTTTTCATGATACTATGAATGGCTGGCAGCAGTGCCGGTTAAAAGAAATGGTTGAGCATGAGGCCGGCTACTCAGAAAGTGGGTCATGCTCACAGTGAGAGCTGTGCTTTGTTGGCCCATAGATCTACATCTATGTGTGGTGAGCTCTGTCCACAGTGTCAGCTTTGTAACAAACAGTTTCTGAACATGGAGAGTGTCTAAATTTGGGGTGTAGGCAGTGTTTGAGTCATTCCGTAGTCTATAGTTTGCATGCATATGTTTTGATTTTGTATTTTGATTATTAATCCTTTGACTCCCCCATTCTATCCACCAACTGCAAAAACTTTACCCTTTGACTTCCTCACCCTATCCAGCAGCTTTCTGCAGGGAAGCTGATGGATAGGGTGAATAGGTGAAAAGAATTAAGTTTTTGCTTTGCTAGCATAGTTGACAGTGTGGAATGCTAGTGGACAGGGTGTGGGAGTCAAATGGTTAAAATACATAAAGTGGAAAAGATACATTGTTGGGCTGAAGCGGTCAGAGATGTTATCATTGTGTTTAGCATTAAATCGCCAACGTCAAAGTCAAACTACATTAAACGTCTTAAGCTGAACGAATTTGAAAAAGAAACAGTGACAATTCCCGCGCTGAAGCATGACTAGCATGAACTTAAAACTTTGACAAGATTAACATATCATGCAGAGAAAAACCAGATGACCAGAAAATCATGCATTTGTAACTTGTTGTGCATGCATATTGCTTATTAGTTTATAGAGCGCTCAAATGCTGACAGACGAGAGCCATATATCCACACTGCACTGTGACAACAAGAAAAGTATGTACGATTTGTCTGAGGCTCGCATTTGACTCTGAAGCAAAGGTTGTGAAAATTGTTGACCATAACGTCTGCATCGCCATGTCAGTCCAGCTTTAACCCTTTGCCTACCACATGACTTTGTGCTATATGCCTATGAGAATACCATGGCAAGGGAAGTAACTCCGCAACACATGCACACCCACCACAAATAAACCTCAATAAAAAATTTAATTTTTATTCACCAATTACATAAATTTGATGAAAAAATGCCAAAGACATCACTTCATCCAAAACAGCCATTTTTTTTCATATGTAGTGAACTAGTATATGAAGAAAAAAAACAAAACGATCAGACTAATTTTTACGTCAGAGTTCTTGGCGCTGTAAAAATATTTCCTGAATTCACTGGAACCACAGAATGTCATGGATTAGGAGCAAATAGTGATTTTCCATGTCCAGACATAGTACTGAAACCTTCAGGAACAAAATAAAGTCATTCTGTGTTTTCTCCACACTGAATAGTTAACTTTTGTGGTGAAGAAAAAAAAACCCAAACTTCAAAAGTGTTGTGAAACTAAAAGCGTCACATACAGAAGATTTGTCTACTAACTACTGAGGGGAAAAAAACAACAAAATGAACATATTATAATTGCTGACACTAGTGACAGGTAGATTTCAGGTGCTGATGAAACTCAGCAAAACATGTGCCTTTAAACAAATGAACAGAACAAATTACACATCCCCACACTGTGGTGATGCTATATCCCTTGTCCGTCTTCCTCTTCGCCTTCTGGCAAACCAGGCAATTCTTTATTAGGCCTGGAAGACGGACAGGTCCATGGGAGAGAGGGTCTGATGCTGTGACACCTGCCTGTGCCACAGACCGGGGAGCAGATTTCTGGCGAACAGAGTTGCTGTTACGCAGGGCGCGCAGAACCTCCAGTGAGGACGCACTTTGTGCAAGGGGTCATAGCCAGGCTGACCCTTGGGAATAGCTTTACTGCTGTCATTTAAATGAAAATACTGATTTAAGTTATTATATATCTATTTCTACTAATGACATCAGCAACCTGAGCAATACATAAAGGATCTGTGGACCAGTAGTTGCTGTTTTATGGTACGCGAATGATCCCAAACATAAACTGAACATAGATGAATAATTTCATTTCATCAGGTGTGGTAGGCTGCCAGAGTTTATCTACACCTTTTTCTGCTTGCCTTTGTGCAGCATATAAATTTGTTTCTGTGCTCAACATTTGCCAAAATTCGTCTGGTATCAAAAGACTAAAAAAATCCAAAAGGTGACGCACCCACAGGCAAATCATGGGACACGCCAACTGACCGCAAAATTTGGTCATCGTCCGATTCAGTTTCCTGGCTGTCAAAACCAGCAAAAGTTTTTTTGGGCCTCACCTCATGTAGTCTATCACTCCAGTGAACAATAACTGAATCTCTAGCAGCCTTTGTTTTCCGAATTTTCCTTTTTTTGGCACTGGGCCCAGCAGCGATAGGCAAATCGATATCACCGTCATTATCACCCGATTCACTATCGATTTCGGACTCCAAATCAATGAGCAGACGATCACTGTTGATAACTAGGTCAACATCGACGTCGGACTCATCTTGTTTCGAAATTTCTTCAAGATTGAAGCCTTCAAAAACACTCTCTTCATCACTAACATATCCAAAAATGGATTCCAGAAGTTGCATGGTTTCTTGATCCGCCATTTTTGCAGAAAATTTTCGCAAAAAAAAGGCTGAACTTTGAAAAATCACAGCAGCAAAACTACTCAACCAAACTTCTTGCAACAAAGCACAAAATGTCGTCCGGAAACGGCCCTACCGGAAGACGCTTATATCGCGATTGCATTCTGGGATATGCGATAGTGAAAGTGAAAGTCGCTGACCTAGTATTCGGCGGTCGATCTTGGTCGATCCGGTATTCAGAAAACGGAAATCTCGCGGTCGATCGCGGTCGATCCGGTAGGCAGAGGGTTAAACTGACTGCAGTTATCACGCACGCAGTCACTTATCAGATAAATGCCGCCACTAGTCCCGAGAAAGTGAAGGGGAAACAGTAATTAAAATACAAGCGAAGTATAGACTACAGAATGACTCAAACACTGCGTACACTCCGAATTTACACACTCACCGTGTTCAGATATAGTTTGTTACAAGGCCGACTCTGTGACGGAGCTCACCACACATAGATCTAGATCTGTAGGCCTACTTCACGAATTTTGCAATTTCACACAAAAAGACTATTCATCCAAAAATCAAACAAGCGCAGTGTTAGAATACATAAAGTGGGAAAAAATTCTTACATGCACATAAATTCACACAAAACTAAACCAACCAAATTGGGCGATATCAAAAGTAGCATTATTAAATCATCACATGGCCAATTTTAACCCCTTGAGTGCCGACGTTTTTTGACATAAAGTGTTTTCCATGTCCCAAGGAAAAATGTTGCATTGCTGCCATGTACATTAAAACAACTGTTGCTTCCATATTTATGGGAATCTATGCATGAAATTACACAGAATGATGCATTAGGCATGACTTAGTGTATTTTCAGATGATATTTGTAATATTTTGTGGAAATTCCTGTAAAAAAACTCATAACCACTCGCGATAGAAACCAAAAAACAAAGGGAAAAACAAGATATGACCTTCCTGATGAAATCTAAAAGTATTCAGACTTTGGATGACCTCCTACTGACAGATCACTGATAGCTGACGAGCTACAAATAGCCACAGTGTGCTAGTGCACTGAGTGGCTTGACCCGGTCAAGTCGTTGGCTGCTCCATGCCCCCAACCCCCACCCCACTCCATCACCTTAGTCTTCCCTTTGCCACTTCTAATACTAGTCACTGACAGTGTTGGCTTATTCTACAATGTGGTCCTACTTGTCAGTACAGTGTGAAGTGTTGGCTAGCTGCCAGTATTGCCTGTGGCCACAAACCCTTTGTGTCACGTGCTCGGAAAATTAATACTTTTCGTGTTGGGTCTGTCTGCTGCACATTTCATACCAACAGCAAGTAACTACTGCTGTTTTCAACCTTTTCTTGTATCAGAATTGTCTTCCGAATCATCCTACAGTCATTTATAAGTTCTTGTCTCAACTCACATGCAGCATTGCAAGACAGTCCTGGTGTCAGCATTTTGCTGAAAATCAGTTTCTCTTTTCAGATAAATAAAACCAATCTGGTGAGGGTTGATAGGTCAAAAAGTCATTTAAAGGAAATCAGTCACTTTTATGAACCCTCTCTGAGACTGACAACATCAGTCAGTGCTTCTCTCCCATTTACATTAGGCTGAAACGTGTGTCAGACTACCTCCATAAACACCACAGAAGGCTCCGAGAGCTCCATAAATTTTATGTTGACGGCACTTAAGAGGTTAAGTAAGCACAAAGAACAAGTGCCTCAAGACTGGCATTGGAATGCCAGGAATTAGGTCAGGGCAAGGGGTCAAAGAGTCAGGTCAGGGCAGCAGCTAAATAGCCGTGCCCGCAGCACAAATGAATAGCCGTGTATGATAAGAATGGATTCATGCTGATGATGATGATGCAGTGGAGCTCCATTTTGGATTGAGACTATATGCTGTACTCTACATTTCCTTTGATGGTGTATTCTGGGGCCTGAAAGATCACACACCAGCAGTGTTGATCAAGAAATTTAATCAAAACCCTCAGTGACTCGTCTGTAAAGTGGATGAAACTCACTGTGTGGTCCCTGCCTTATTAACATGTAGCATGCTCAACACTGGGGGCAGCCTGTTTGGTCTATAATTCCACAATCTCAAATGGGCTGACAGGGGTTCGAACTCATGACTTTCCAATCTGTTGTGATAATGACTGTACCATTTGACTGGTTGTATGTACACATCTTTGTTTGTAATAAAGAAGACTTGTCTTTGTTGGCATAGATGTTTAGCTCCCACCTTCCAGCCTAACTATGCAAGCTTGGATGTAGGCCTATGTAATTGTGATGAAGAGGAACTTTATGCATAGGGTCTCCAGTCCAGTCTGCTGTGATTAATTTTTGTTTTTCATTTGATTTAGGATTATTGCACTTAGGGGTAAAGTCACTAAACATTTACATGGCTCAGATGCATATCTGATAGTCTGCATATGTATGTGCTTGAGAGAGATTCAGCACTATCAAGTCTGCACATATGTTAAAAGTGGGGCATTGGAAAAATCTCCACTCTTTACCCACCAGGCAGTACCCAGGCAGGTTCAAACCAAGATCTTTCATTTGTAAGACCAGCGTCCTGACCATTCCATTTACGCACCCGCGACTGATTTGATTGACCTATGCCTCGCTGGTCCATTCTGTATATCTTTCTCCAAAGCTTTACATACTTTGTTTATTCAGATTGATAATTGGGTATGTTTATTTACCGCATTTTTAGTTCTATGGTGCTTAATGACAATTTTAGGTACTGTAGGCCAGTTTTTGTTTATGTTTTTTTGTACATAGTTATGTTGTTGCATGGACCTCATGGCAACCATCTTTCAAGGAAAAACAGAGGCAAAAAGGTAGAAAGGCAGACCTCCTGTCTCATACATCGAGAACATAACCAATATCAGTGGCCTAAATATTCAAGAAATTGTGCAAAAAAGGCAGAGCGGCCTGGAGGGAGATGGTGGTGTCCAGATGTGCAGTGGCCAACACCGAACCCGGTGACGCTAACAAGAGAGACAGGTGAGTTTTGATGTTGCATTTTATTCAGGTTTGTTTTTTAAAATCCCCTGGTGAGAAATTAGATGGAAGGGCCAATGCCAGGGGCATATCCTTAGAAGTTAGATTATTCGCATGAATGAATTGTTATGTTATTTGAATTTAATTTCCAGTTGTTGTTTTTTCAAGGCATGTATTTTGTTTGAGATGGTTATAGCCTTGATTTGGCTCTGAGCAGCCAATGTAGCTTTAGACTAATCATGGTGATAATGGTTGTGTAATTTGAGTGATAGTGAGTATTTGTTTCAGTGGTCACCAGTGCAATACAGGTTGTAGCCCAGACCTGGTTTTCATGTTGGAGAATTTCCCAACATGTTTCTCACCGATGTAAGGAGTCACTTATCCCATCCTGACGATTGACTTTAACTTGGAACATGGTCTAAGTGAATGCCAACACGTAAATGACCTTGGAACACAGTCCTAGGGAATATCAATGCCTAAATGATCTTGGGAGGCAGTCTAAGGAAATATCAACACCTAAATGACCTTGGAACATGGTCTAAGGGAATGTCAACACCTCAGTGAACTTGGAATATGATCAAAGGGAATGTCAACGCCTAAATGGCGTGAGCATCTCCTTCATGGCTCGCGAAAGGGGGCTTCATTAGTTTTAATGCCTTACACTGCGCTTAAGGCACTGCGCTATCACAGATCCAGAGCCACATACTGGCTTGCTGTAACTTGATAGCAGCGACTTCAGCAGCAGGAGTTCTGAGCACTGGCAAACCATAGTTATTTGAGATTTGTATTATTCCTACTCGTTCACAAGCCTTCATGTTTGGGAGTGCATCACTGTGTAGTTCATGAAATACAGATTCCGTAGGCTATAAACATGACAGGAATAACTAAAAGCAGCAGTATGTTATGTTGCAGACTGTTATTCCATGCCATACAGCAGACACTGCTGTGGAAGTCACACATTGACAACAAAAAAGCATATAGGCCTACTTTTGCACATTCTGTCATGTGCCTATTAGTTTTATATTAGGAAAGAGTACTATGATAAGAGCAGACTAGCTAAGCTTCTACCTTCTACAGTTATCACTCACCAAAAATTGGGTAGGTTCTTCTGTGGGGCACAAGGAAGTCGTTAAGTAGGGCCTACTGTACTGTAATAGGGATAATTCATTTATCTAAAGTCTTGCACTGTTTATTATTCAAACCAAGCAATGCATGTTAGGAAAAAAATGAGAAAGTGCTGTTTCTAACACTCCTGTATCTACACTTTACTTACCACTAACAGTAAATTGAAATGAATCGGCAGTGTCACATGTATTTTTTTTTTTAAATGGAGTGATCTGTAGCAGAGTTAGGGCCAACTGTTCCCTCATTAAGTGCAAGTGGCTTCTGGTACGTAACATTTTGAGCAAAATGTACTTGAATATAACACACCATCAGTTTCTTCACAGACAGTGATAGTATGAAACCTTTTCAAGACACTTGCATGGTTTTTACACAGTTTTGTGGCGTCTGCCGTCTGTTTTGTTTTGTTTTGTTGCATTGTAGCAAACACTGTAGAGTATAAATCCAAAACATGATGGCAGTACAAACTACCAAACTGAAGTTGTGATTCAGAGACAAGAGAAAATTGACAACAGCCACAGCAGCACAACAGAGAAGATAGAGGAATTCCAGTGCCAGCCGTGACCACATTCCAACTGGCCAGTATGGGGAGTGGCAGGAAGGGGTGAGGACGAGTAAGATTGACCACCTGTCGCATGGAAACTTAAGTGTCTTGTCGGGCTCGCTTTCACATGCCATGCCCTGGCAAGGAGACCACGACTATATTCCTCCAACAACAGCCCCCATAATCGTCCAATACTATAAACCCCAGCTTGAATTTACCTTAGTTTGGAAGCCACAGAACAAAGCAAAAATGCAGTTACCACAAGATGAGAGCCTGAAGGGCTACAGAATCTGGGACAGATTTCATGATGCTGTGATGATTTGTTTGCTGATAATGTGTATTATAAACATGGTGTCATGAAGTTTTGTTTAGGATTTAGACAGCTTTACACTACACATACTTCTGGTATCAACTTAGCCTGAGAGATACAGACACCTGCCGTGTTGGTTGGAAAATTGGAACAAAACTCTTGATGATGCATCAGAGAGGAAGATCAGACTTCACTGGATCCAGTCTAGCACAGACAGCTCGTGAGTGGGATCTGGTTGGGATTGAAAAATCCAACAATCTTTCTTATGAACTGATAGGATTTGAACCCATAACATTCTGATTGTTACTCTGATTGATATGAGTATTTGTTTTAGTGCGCGAACACCTTATGATGGATGCAACCAGGTCCCCTTGAAGTCTAAAGGGCCAAAACACTTTACTGAAGGGGACTTCAGCTCTAAGGACTTTCTGCTGTCTGGCTGTCCCTAGAGTTTGTGTTGCTACTTATGACAGTTTCATTTTACTGAGATGTTCAGGACATTGCTCTTTTTTAAAGTGCCAGTGTCTTAAAGCACTTGATTTCTGTTTCAACAGACATTGCTCTTTTTTAAAGTGCCAGTGTCTTAAAGCACTTGATTTTGTTTCAACAGACATTGCTCTTTTTTAAAGTGCCAGTGTCTTAAAGCACTTGATTTCTGTTTCAACAAACTCACAGTTAATGGTCACTTTTAATTATGGATACTGATACCAATAACTTCAATATTTGTTATGGCAGGGTGCAGACATCTTTGCAGCCAAAGTGAATTTGGAGGTGCAGTGGACCACAGAGCTAGTCATCGCAGCTGTGGAACGCAACGGGGGCACCATCACAACCCGCTACTTTGACCCCAGAAGCCTCAACGCCGTCGTGAACCCCTTGCAGTTTTTCAAACGTAGCACCGCCATCCCGCGATGCCGTCTCCCGCCTCAGGATGCCTTGGAATTCTACAGCAGTGCGACCATGCGCGGCTACCTTGCCAAGGAGGATGACATTGAAATCGAGCGTCAGAAACTGGCTCAGAAATACGGCTACGTATTGCCAGATTTGGTGGCAGATCCTTTGGCGCCTATGTTACGTATGCGAAAAGATCCGGGACAGTTGTTTTATGGGCTGGAGCCGGGCTGGGTTGTGAATCTGAAGGATCAGGTGGTCTTGAAACCAACATCACAAGAACATTTGGAATTGTATGCTGTGTGAAGTTTGGCCAGTTTGAATAGTGTCACATTGAAGTTAACCTTTACACTCCCTTACCCAATCTGCTAGCTTTTTGCAAGGATCTGGTATGATAGGCTGAAGGGATGAAAGGGTTAAGGCTTATCTCCCTAGAAATGCAGCATCAGGTAAAGTTGAATCTGTGGCTTAGGTTGTTTTGAAAATCCATGCCATGTGAGTGAAAGTGTTTTAGCAAGTTGTGTCTTATATTGTGTTTTGATTATTGACTTTTAATAAAAAGTGAGAATAATTCACACTAACCAGAGGAAGATAAATGTATGTGTGTGTGTGTGTGTGTGTGTGTGTGTGTGTGTGTGTGTGTGAATACAGACCTGACAAATGCTACTCATTTGGCATAGCATGCTACACATCAACTTAATATGCTACGCTGTTAATGTCAAGCTCATCGTTTGTCCTTTGCTTTAACGTCTTTGCACTGTGAGTGACATTAGACGACTGGGTCAGTCACCCTTTCACCCCTTCAGGTGATCTTACCAGATGCCTACAAAAGGCTAGCAGATTGGGTGAGGGAATGTAAAGGGTAACTTCAATGTGACACAGTTCAGTATGGCCAGCAAGCTCATGTTCAAATTTTTGTGCTTGAAAAAAACACCTTGCATCAGACATTGTGTGTGTGTGTGTGTGTGTGTGTGTGTGTGTGTGTGTGTGTGTGTGTTGTGGTGTGTGTGGGTGTGTGTGTGTATGCAGACATTTGTGGCATGACTCACCACAATGCCAGCATGTAGTGCTTAAGCTTTTGCTTGCAATAGAAATGGTCTAATTCTGATTCTGACCAATCATGGTCTTGTGTCATCTGCCTTAGATATGGGTAATTCGGTATGGGCCAGTCAGAAACGTGTCCATGAATAAAGCTGAAGTCAGTGTGAAGCACATATACACACACGCGCGCGCGTGCACACACACACAAACACACACACACACACACACACACAGACAGAGCTTTCTTCAAGGGAAAGTAACCTCTCATCACAGCAGTGTTTGCAGCACTGAGTTCTTGCCCTTACCACATTAAATTGATCTTGCCAAATTCAACTCTTAGCACGCTCATGGGAGAATGGACATCTAAGGTGGTTTTAAAATGGACAGCATTTGCTGGCTGCCTATGTCTCAGGCGGGATCACAGAAGTCAAGAGTTTGTTGAATAGGGATTCATCACTCTCTTGCAATTATGTAGGGGGGGCCTATGCGCTCCACCCAATCTGCCATCTGTGTTATCTGGTAGACTCCTTGAACCTTTGCAAAACCGTATATGCTGACAAGGTCTTGAAATGGAAGGGAGGTGGGGGTAAGTGCAGAAGGGAGGATAGGATTTATAAAGCACTAAGTTGACACCACCAGAATGATGGAAGCATAGGATGGGCAGCGATCAGGCCAGTGTTTATGTTGAGGGCTGGGATTGAACTCAAGATAGGAGATCTACAGTCTAGGACTGTCCCAAGAGATTGCCAGACCGCCTCAGCAGGCATAGATGAAATGAGATGAAAAATGGAGTCATTTTGAGGCATGTTTGGCTTCTTTTTTGGCTTCTTATTTTTACTTCTTCGTCATCCGCTCCTTCTTCTTCTTCTTTGTCATCGTCGTCGTCGTCATCATCATCATCACCCTTCTTCTTCTTCTTGTTCTTCTTCTTCTTTTCTTCTTCTTCTTCTTCTTCTTCTTCTCTTCTTCTTCTTCTCTCTCTCTCTCTCTCTCTCTCTCTCTCTCTTCTTCCTCTCTTTCTCCTTCTCTCTCTGTCTCCCTCCCTCTCTTTCCCCCTCTCTCTGTCTAACTTTCTTCCTTTCTTTTATCTATTTCAAACAAGTAATTCAGATAAAAAAAAATTTAAAATATCAAAATTGCAAAGTGAAGTGTAAGAACATTGCTGCAAAGGGGAAAACTGGAAAATGTCAAAATGGAGATGGAAAGACTTAGCATCAATATTTTAGCATCAGGCGACGTTAGATGGAAGGGGGCAGGCATGATAACATCAGGCAAGCATACAACAAATATATTCTGGTGGAAACACACATGAAAGAGGAGTAGGCATCATGATAGAAAAGGACAAGTCAAAATCAATAAGGGACTGGGCTGTGTCAGACCGAGTTTTGCTAGTTAAGTTTGATGACAAACCATTTGATATCAACATCATCCATGTACAGTGGAAACCATTTATAACAGGACCGGTTATAACAGGAATCCGGATATAACAGGGCTTTTTTCAATCCCCATTTTTTCTTCCTCTTTGTCTCTATTAAAACTTATCGGCAATAACAGGGAGACAAGAGGGCTCGATCGGTTATAGCAGGGATGCCGAGACGGGCTCTGCAGCAGAAAGGCCTAGGCCTAGACTCAGCACACCACGCAGTAGGCCTAGATCTAGATCTAGGCTAGCCTTGGTATACTGTGTACTGTACACTGAAAGAACGCTTCGCAATGCGAGCGTGATGCGCGCGCAAGCGTGTAGGCCTGAGGCCACTGAGTCAGTGACTGACTGCGCCATCATTCAGTTTGTAAGCTTACTGCACACTTACACCAGACCAGATCTAGGCCTAGATCAAGAGTTAGTTGATCAGTCCTTATTTCCCTTGATATCTGATATAACAGGGATCTGATATAACAGGGATTTTGATTTGGTCCCATCATCCCTGTTATATCAGGTTTCCACTGTATATGCACCAACATCTGCAAGTATTCAGGATGAAGTTGACAAGTTCTATGAAGTATTAGAGATGGCCAAGGTTCAATGCAAATCACAGGAAGTTGAAATAATAATGGGAGATTTTAATACTGAAGTGGGACAGGAGAGAGTGGAAGATATAGTTGGACCTCATGGCCTCAGCACACAAAATGAAACGGGAGAGAAACTTGTAAGATGGGCACCGATGAATGAGTTCATAGTAGGAAACACCTGGTTTGAGCAGCCTAACAGAAGAAAACGGACATGGATGAGTCCAGGAGATAGTACAAAAAATCAAATTGATTACATCCTGATAAATAAAAGATGCAGAAATTCTTTACTGATAGCAAAAACACTAACAGGCACGGACTGCAACAGTGACAACAACCCTGTAATGGGAAGATTTAGGATGAAACTAAAGAGAAGAAAACCAGACCTAAAGTCACATCAAACTAAATCTTGGATTCTTAAAGACAAATGAAACGACACGTGAAAAATTTAACGTGCATGTTCAAAACTAATTCAGTGCTCTGGGGGACGTTGGCGACAGTGAGGAACAATGGACAAAGTTGAGAAACTCGATGAATGAAGCTTGTCAAGAAATCCCTAGAGTTGAAAGAAAAGCAAAAACAAAAAACAACAACTGAATAACAAAAGAAATTATAGGCTTGATGGAAGAACGGAGGAAGGCAAAGGGAAAAGGGAAGAATACAAAAAGATCAATAAGGAAATCGGGAATACACATGTAGGTGCAATGAAGCTGAGGAAGCTTGGCTGGAAACAAAATGCAAAGAAATAGAAGACCGACACGAAACAGATCCCCAATGTATGTAGGCCTACAGAAACATTAAAGAAATTGTCCTCAGGAAAAAGACGTGCACATCAACTGGCTGCTTAAAATTAAAAGATGGTACACTTATCATGGAAAAAGACAAAATATTAGATAGATGGGGAGAGTACATTAAAAACCTTTCTAACGATGACAGAAACGAAGAACTCATATAGGAAAGAAGGTTGAAAGACCACCCATAATGAAAGATAAAGTTAGAGCAGCATTTAAAAAGATGAAACCAGGAAAAGCCCCAGGACCAGACAATATTACTACAGAAATGATTATGGCCCTAACAGAATTCGGTATTGAAAAAATAACAGTCCTCCTAAATGAAATTTATGACACTGGAAAATCCCCAGAGATATGTCAAACTCTATTTTCATTGCATTACCAAAGAAGACAGGGACTATAGAATGCGAACTCCATCGTACAATCAGCTTGATGAGTCGTATAACAAAAATTCTATTAAGAATAATCATGATGAAGACAAGGGATAGAATCCAAAGAGAAATAGCAGAAGAACAGTGTGGATTTGTGGAAGGGAAAGGAACTATTAATGCCACATACATCCTAAGAACTGTCATAGAGAGGTCAGTCGAGTTGATAAGGATTTATATTTATTATTTGTTGATTGTACCAAGGCTCTAGATTGGGTAGGACAAACAGAGTTGATCAACCCAAGATCCAAGAATAATTGCGAAGAAACTGCAGCAATGAGAATAGAAAACGATATAAGCTCTTTCCAAAAACATCAAAAGAGGGGTCAGGCAGGGTTGTGTTCTGTCACAAGATTTGTTTTCACTTTACAGTGAAACCATCATGAAAAACCTAGAAGAATGTCCTGAGATAAAGGTTGGAGGAAAAATGATAAACAACATTCGTTACGCAGATGACGCAGT
The DNA here is from genome assembly GCA_030674185.1 of Monoplex corrugatus. Lineage (NCBI taxonomy): Eukaryota > Metazoa > Mollusca > Gastropoda > Littorinimorpha > Ranellidae > Monoplex > Monoplex corrugatus. Next base: position 86,194,978 of record CM060315.1, read on the forward strand.
GCTAATTGCAGAAAATGAAAAAGACCTACAAAACCTTGTGAATATGATAGATATAGAAAGCAAAAATAAAGGGCTGGAGCTAAATAGCAAGAATACTGAAGTCATGGTAATTAGTAAAAAACATGAAATCCCTCATGCAAAAAAACAGTAAATGGCACAACTTTGAGACAGATTGATAAGTTTAAATATCTGGGAACGATCATTTCACCAGATGGCAGATGCACATTAGAAATAGCCAGCAGAATCGGCCAAGCCAAAACAGCATTCAAGAAGATGAAAAGCATTCTTACCAACAAATGTCAATCAATTAACATCAGGAAGAGAATTTTTGTATGTTATATAGAACCGATGATTATACGGATGTGAGGCGTGGACAGTCAGGCAAAGCCAGAACAAGATTGAGGCAACCGAAATGTGGTTTCTAAGAAGAATGTTGAGAGTTCCATGGACAGCAAAGAAAACAAACGAGACAGTTTTGATGGAGCCAGACACAAGAAGATCATTGATAAGGAAGATAAGGAAAAGACCAGCAACATTTATAGGCCATTTCATGAAGAAAGAGGAATTAATACATCTGGTCACAACAGGAAAGGTGGAGGGATAGAGAGCACCAGGTAGACCCAGATAGAAAATATTGGACGGACTTGCAGGGTGGCTAGGACAGAGAGGGTGGAAGAGGTGCTTTCGGCGATAAGGGACAGATGCAATGGAGGGCCATGATCGCCGAAGCCATGCGGCCGGGCACTTGATGATGATGATGGGGGTTTAAACCCACGATTTTTCAGTTAGTGGTCTGTTGCATAATCGCTTGGCCACTGTGACTGGTATTGCGGTAGGAGTTGGTGGAGGTGGTTGTGATGGTGGATGGTGGCGAAGAAGATGATTTATTTCTGTGTCTACTATGTCATGGACTGAATGTCAGCTCAGTTGGTTTGCTGTCCATTAGCCTTTGAAGTTTTGAGTCAGCTGACTTAATACAAATAAGAATAAGTAGAGAGAGGGGAGACAGAGAGAGAGAGAGATGCACGTACTATGAAATTCGATCCACCATCATCATCACCGTCATCATCATCATCATCACCATCATCATCATCACCATCATCATCATCATCAATCTTCTTCTTCGAACTTGTTGTCTTGGTCATCATCACAACTATGCTTTACTGTGTGAAGGAGAGTTTATTCACAAAAAACCCCTATTAAACAAAGGAACTTTATTTTTACTCTCGTAATCCGGTGATGTTAATTAATAGTTCCTGTATACATCTATCCCACTGTGCGTACTCTGCCCGTATTGGCATTAGGGTAGGTCTACAACAATCCGGCAGAAATAAGAGTACAGTAGTAAGGGTTGCATCAAATTATGTTTCTGGAAAAAAAAAGAAGGAAAAGTCACGAGCAAAAAGATAAACAAACATAAAGCGTATGTCTCTTTCTCTGTCTGTGTCTATATGGGTCTGCTATTCTGCATACATGTCTGTGCGTGTGCGTGTGCGTACGTGCGTGCGAGCGTGCGCGCGCGCGTGTGTGTGTGTATGTGTGAGGAAGATTTTCCCAGCTTATTCTGAGTGGATCTTTATCAAACTTGAGTCAAAGTTGTGGACCTTGAGTCTCGAATGCATGAGTTTGGAAGTTGTGGCGCCAAGGTTAAGGATCAGCCCCCCTCCCCTCTCCCTTTCAAAAAAAAAAAAAGGGGGGGCGGGGCGGGGGGTGTCTGTGTGTGGTTAAAATCAGTAGGCCTACATTTTGTGGAAGGTGTGTAAACAACACTTTCTAGCTACTTCTGACATTATTTCCATTCTGTTTTCACTTCAGGTCATGTTTGATTTCATCTGATGATTATTCCAGGTCACTGTGACACTGAGAAATACAGATCATGATTTTTTTGGTGATACATTTTTTATATTTAAACAGTAATTAACAGAATGACATGACCATTGTGTTTTTTTCCTTTCTTTTTTCTTTTTCCGTTTCTTTCTTTCTTTTGTTTGTTTGTTGTTTCTTTCTTTTGTTTGTTTGTTGTTTCTTTCTTTTGTTTGTTTCTTTTTTCTTTCTTTTTTTGTTTGTTGTTTCTTTCTTTTTTTGTTTGTTTCTTTCTTTCTTTTTTTTGTTTGTTTGTTCTTTCTTTCTTTTGTTTGTTTGTTTTCTTTCTTCTTTCTTTTTTCTTTTGTTTGTTTGTTTCTTTCTTTCTTTTGTTTGTTTTTTTCTTTCTTTTGTTTGTTTGTTTCTTTCTTTCTTTCTTTTGTTTGTTTGTTTCTTTCTTTCTTTTGTTTGTTTGTTTGTTTCTTTCTTTCTTTCTTTTTTTGTTTGTTGTTTCTTTCTTTTGTTTGTTTGTTTCTTTCTTTCTTTCTTCTTTTGTTTGTTTGTTTCTTTCTTTCTTTTGTTTGTTTTGTTTCTTTCTTTCTTTTTTTTCTTTCTTTTGTTTGTTTGTTTCTTTTCTTTCTTTTGTTTGTTTGTTGTTTCTTTCTTTTGTTTGTTTTTTTTTGTTGTTTCTTTCTTTTGTTTGTTTGTTTTTTCTTTCTTTTGTTTGTTTGTTTGTTTCTTTCTTTTGTTTTTGTTTGTTTCTTTCTTTCTTTCTTTTTTTGTTTGTTTTTTCTTTCTTTTGTTTGTTTGTTTTGTTTCTTTTTTTCTTTTTGTTTCTTTCTTTTTTGTTTGTTTGTTCTTTCTTTCTTTGTTTGTTTGTTTCTTTCGTTTCTTTCTTTTTTCTTTTGTTTGTTTGTTGTTTCTTTCTTTTGTTTGTTTGTTTCTTTCTTCTTTGTTTGTTTGTTTGTTGTTTCTTTCTTTTGTTTGTTTGTTTTCTTTCTTTCTTTTGTTTTGTTTTTTGTTGTTTCTTTCTTTTGTTTTTTTTTTTTCTTTTTTTTTTGTTTTTTTTTTTTTTTTGTTTTTTTTTTTTTTTTTTCTTTCTTTGTTTGTTGTTTCTTTCTTTTGTTGTTTGTTTTTCTTCTTTTTTTTTTTTTGTTTTTTTTTTTTTTCTTTTTTTTTTTTTTTTTTCTTTCTTTTTTGTTTGTTTTCTTTTTTTTCTTTTTTTGTTTGTTGTTTTTTCTTTTTTTGTTTGTTTTGTTTCTTTCTTTGTTTGTTTGTTTTTCTTTCTTTGTTTGTTTTTTTCTTTTTTTGTTTTTTTGTTTGTTTTTCTTTCTTTTTTTTTGTTTGTTTGTTTTTCTTTGTTTGCTTTCTTTTGTTTGTTTTTTTTTTTCTCTTTCTTTTTTGTTTGTTTGTTTCTTTTTTTTGTTTGTTTTTTCTTTCTTTTTTCTTTCTTTTTTTGTTTTTTCTTTCTTTCTTTTGTTTGTTTTTCTTCTTTCTTTTTTGTTTGTTGTTTCTTTCTTTGTTTGTTTTTTTTTTTTTTTTCTTTTTTTTGTTTTTCTTTTTTTGTTTTTTTTTTTTTTTTTGTTGTTTTTCTTTCTTTCTTTTTTTTTTTTTTTTCTTTCTTTCTTTTTTTGTTGTTTTTCTTTCTTTTTTGTTTGTTTTCTTTTCTTTCTTTTTTTGTTTTTTGTTGTTCTTTCTTTTTTTGTTTTTTTTCTTTCTTCTTTTGTTTGTTTGTTGTTTCTTTCTTTTTTTTTGTTTTTTTTTTTTGTTTTTTTTTTTTTGTTTTTTTTCTTCTTTCTTTTGTTTGTTTTCTTTTCTTTCTTTTTTCTTTCTTTTGTTTGTTTGTTTTTTCTTTTTTTGTTTGTTTGTTTCTTTCTTTCTTTTCTTTTTTTTTTGTTTTGTTTTTGTCTTTCTTTTGTTTGTTTTTTTTCTTTCTTTTTTTTTTGTTTGTTTGTTTGTTTCTTTTTTGTTTTTTTTGTTTCTTTCTTTGTTTGTTTTTTTGTTTCTTTTTCTTTGTTTGTTTGTTTTTTCTTTCTTTTGTTGTTTTTTCTTTTGTTTGTTTGTTTTTTTCTTTCTTTTTTGTTTGTTTGTTTTTGTTTTTTCTTTCTTTTGTTTGTTTTTTTTTGTTTGTTTCTTTCTTTCTTTTTGTTTGTTTGTTTTTTTTTCTTTTGTTTGTTTGTTTCTTTCTTTCTTTTGTTTGTTTGTTTGTTTGTTTGTTTCTTTTGTTTTTTTTTTTGTTTGTTTGTTTCTTTTTCTTTTGTTTGTTTGTTTTTCTTTTGTTGTTGTTTCTTTCTTTCTTTTTTTGTTTGTTTGTTTCTTTCTTTCTTTTGTTTGTTTGTTTTCTTTTTTTCTTTGTTTTGTTTGTTTGTTTTTTCTTTTTTTTTGTTTGTTTTTTCTTTTTTCTTTCTTTTTTGTTTGTTTTCTTTCTTTCTTTTTGTTTTGTTTCTTTCTTTCTTTTTTTGTTTGTTTGTTTTTTCTTTCTTTCTTTTGTTTGTTTTTTTTCTTTTTTTTTCGTTTGTTTTTTTTTTGTTTCTTTCTTTCTTTCTTTTTTTGTTTGTTTCTTTCTTTCTTTTGTTGTTTTTTGTTTGTTTTCTTTTTTCTTTTTTTGTTTGTTTCTTTTCTTTCTTTCTGTTTTGTTTGTTTCTTTTGTTTGTTTTTTCTTTTTTTTTTGTTTTTTTTTTTCTTTCTTTCTTTTGTTTGTTTGTTTGTTTTTCTTTCTTTTGTTTGTTTGTTTGTTTTTTGTTTGTTTTCTTTCTTTGTTTTTGTTTGTTTTTTGTTTCTTTCTTTCTTTTGTTTGTTTTTTCTTTTGTTTGTTTTTTTTTTTGTTTGTTTGTTTGTTTCTTTCTTTCTTTTGTTTGTTTCTTTCTTTTTTTGTTTCTTTCTTTTGTTTGTTTTCTTTCTTTTCTTTTTTTGTTTTGTTTCTTTCTTTCTTTTGTTTGTTTGTTTTTTTCTTTCTTTTTGTTTTGTTTGTTTCTTTCTTTTGTTTGTTTGTTGTTTCTTTCTTTTGTTTGTTTGTTTTTTTTCTTTTGTTTGTTTGTTTCTTTTTTCTTTCTTTTGTTTGTTTGTTTCTTTCTTTCTTTCTTTTTTGTTTGTTTTTTCTTTCTTTCTTTTTTTGTTTTTTTCTTTTTGTTTGTTTGTTTTTTTCTTTTTTTGTTTGTTTCTTTCTTTCTTTCTTTTGTTTGTTTGTTTCTTTTTTTTTGTTTGTTTCTTTCTTTCTTTGTTTGTTTGTTTCTTTCTTTCTTTTGTTTGTTTGTTTCTTTCTTTTTTTTGTTTTTGTTTTTTCTTTCTTTCTTTTGTTTGTTTGTTTCTTTCTTTCTTTTGTTTGTTTGTTTCTTTTTCTTTTGTTTGTTTGTTTCTTTCTTTCTTTTGTTTGTTTTTTTTCTTTCTTTCTTTTGTTTGTTTGTTTCTTTCTTTCTTTTGTTTGTTTTGTTTCTTTCTTTCTTTTGTTTGTTTGTTTCTTCTTTCTTTTTTGTTTTTTGTTTTTCTTTCTTTCTTTTGTTTGTTTGTTTTTTTTCTTTCTTTTGTTTGTTTGTTTCTTTCTTTCTTTTTTTGTTTGTTTCTTTCTTTCTTTTGTTTTGTTTGTTTCTTTCTTTCTTTTTGTTTGTTTGTTTCTTTTCTTTCTTTTGTTTGTTTGTTTCTTTCTTTTCTTTTGTTTGTTTGTTTCTTTCTTTCTTTTTGTTTGTTTGTTTCTTCTTTGTTTCTTTTGTTTGTTTCTTTCTTTTGTTTGTTTTTTCTTTCTTTCTTTTTGTTTGTTTCTTTCTTTTGTTTTGTTTTTTCTTTTTTCTTTGTTGTTTGTTCTTTTGTTTCTTTCTTTTGTTTGTTTGTTTCTTTCTTTCTTTTGTTTGTTTATTTTGTTCTTTCTTTTGTTTGTTTGTTTCTTTCTTTCTTTTGTTTGTTTCTTTCTTTTGTTTGTTTGTTTTTTTCTTTCTTTTGTTTGTTTGTTTCTTTCTTTCTTTTGTTTCTTTCTTTCTTTTGTTTGTTTGTTTCTTTCTTTCTTTGGTAGCATTATGTCTACCCCCCAACTGTTGAAACTTCCCCTACGTCTCATTCGCGATTACGATCGGACGATCATCACTACCTTTCGTGAATCAGAGAAATTACACCGCTCCCTAGCGAAGTTCAGGAACCTTCTACACTTCACACTGCACTGCAAACATCACGGCGTCTTTCCCACCAGCCTAAAAATCAAAACTTCGATGAAAGGAACAGCAGCAAATAATATCATCAATCAGGCACAACGAGCACTCATGAACGAACGCATCAAGCAAATCAACACCCGCATCACTTGTCTGGAAGGGAAAATCCAAGACCTCGAGGAAAGACTGAGCTCTAGCACACTACCAGATGCTATGCTCTCCGAAATCAAAGAGTGGCTAAACAACACACGACGAATAGAATGGGACAAAGTACGCCAACGCCATCGAAAGAAATTCGAACTTCTAGCACCAAAAAACAACAGGAGACAACAGAATGACAAAAGCGAGATTACACCTGTACCGGAAGAAACAAAAAGAAAGACCAAAGAGAGGTGGGTGATCAATCTATCAGATCGCCAACTCACTAAACCAGAACAGGAAGTACTAGAGAAAGGACTAAATTTCGCCGTAGCCCCTAACAAGCTTCCAGTGGTAGACCTCATCACAAGCATTGAAACAGCTTGCAGGTATATTGGCCCTAATTCAGAAGAAGCCACACACTTAAGATCAGACTGTGTCAGAATCATGAAACAGGCCAAACTACCGAAATCCAACTTAACACCGGACCAAAGACGGGCTCTGGCGGAGTTAAAGAACGAACACGCCACGATGATCCTACCAGCTGACAAAGGTCGTGCCACAGTCATCATGCCTAGACCCATGTACTATGAGAAGGCAAGCAAACTTCTGGAAGATACTACAACATATGAACGCCTCAAGAAAGATCCTACTTCCAAGTTTTCCAACAAACTGAAAGACACACTGAAACGCCTGAAAGAGACGGACCGCCTGTCATTAGAACAGTACAGGAAATTATACCCAACTGTGTCCGACGTCCCCAAGTTCTATGGTCTACCCAAAGTCCACAAGAAAGAAGTCCCCCTCCGTCCCATAGTCGCATCCAGAGGTTCCATCATGTATGAGACGGCTAGATTTGTGGCGGACATCCTATCACCTCTCGTAGGACACACAGATCATCACATCCACAACAGTGCTGACCTAGTGGAAAAACTGAGTAACTACACCCTCGCTCATGATGAACTCCTTGTGTCATATGATGTCTCTGCCCTATTTACCAGCGTACCAGTGAAAGAAAGCATAGAGATCATACGCCGAAGGTTACAAAACGACCAAACCCTCCACCAACGTACATCTCTCACAGTGGACGACGTATGTGAACTCTTGTCCTGCTGCCTCACCACCACCTACTTCACCTTCCAAGGTGAATTCTACCAACAAAAAGAAGGAGCAGCCATGGGCTCCCCAGTAAGCCCAATAGTAGCCAACCTGTTCATGGAGGATTTTGAAGAGAAAGCATTGGCTTCTTTCCACTCCCCACCACGATACTGGGGGCGCTACGTAGACGACACCATGACTATCCTCCCCAGCAACTGGTCGAACAGTTCACAGAACATCTGAACAACCAACACCCAGCCATCAAATTCACGAGGGAAGTGGAACAGAACAACTCCATAGCCATGCTGGACACCCTCATCACCAGAACTGATGGCATTCTATCCTTCTCGGTCTACCGTAAACCAACTCATACGGACCAATATTTACAGTTCGACAGCCACCAGCCCCTTGAACACAAACTGGGAGTGATTCGAACCCTTACCCACAGAGCTAACACCATATGCAGTACCCAAGAGGCAAAAGACAAGGAGACAAACCACCTGAAAAAAGTGCTCACCATCTCGGGCTACAAAAAGTGGGCCTGGAACAGCCCGGGAGGCAGGAAATCCAACACCGCATCCCAACAGCCAGTGAAACAACACCAGCGCAAGGGACACATCACCATCCCATACGTAGGAGGTGTGAGTGACGCTCTGTCCAGAAAGATCAGAAAACTGGGGGTGGCTGTACATTCCAAACCTTCCAACACCATACGCAGCCAGCTGGTCACCCCCAAGGACAAAACCAGCAAACTCGACAAAGCTGGCATTATATACAGAATAGACTGCCAGGACTGTAACCAACATTATGTCGGTGAAACTGAACGCCCCCTTCAGAAGAGACTAACAGAACACAAGAGGGACTCTTCTCCAGTAGGAGCTCACCTACACGCCGAAAAACATCAATTCAGTGCGGACAATGTCAACATCCTGGACAGAGAAAATAAGTGGTTCCAGCGAGGAGTCAAGGAGGCCATCTACATCGCAGCCACCAACCCCCCGCTCAACAGGGACCGGGGCCGTTACACCCTGCCCCCGGTGTACCATTCTCTGATTCGATCTCGTGAACTGGGTTCATCCCATGTTCGCGAGATCTGAGTAGAGATTCACGCAGACAGCATTAGAGCGCTGACGAAGATGGCGAGAACGCCATCGAAAGCTACGGAACTGTGAGTAGCGATTTTTACACTGTTGGGAGACCTTGTTCTTCAAAATTGGTAGCATTATTTCTTTCTTTTGTTTGTTTCTTTCTTTTGTTTGTTTGTTTCTTTCGTTCTTTTGTTTGTTTCTTTCTTTCTTTTGTTTGTTTGTTTCTTTCTTTCTTTTGTTTGTTTGTTTCTTTCTTTCTTTTGTTTGATTCTTTGTTTCTTTTGTTTGTTTGTTTGTTTCTTTTGTTTGTTTGTTTCTTTCTTTCTTTTGTTTGTTTGTTTGTTTGTTTGTTTCTTTTGTTTGTTTCTTTCTTTCTTTCTTTTGTTTGTTTGTTTGTTTCTTTTGTTTGTTTCTTTCTTTCTTTTGTTTGTTTGTTTGTTTGTTTCTTTTGTTTGTTTGTTGTTTCTTTCTTTTGTTTGTTTGTTGTTTCTTTCTTTTGTTTGTTTGTTTGTTGTTTCTTTCTTTTGTTTGTTTGTTGTTTTCTTTCTTTTGTTTGTTTGTTTGTTGTTTCTTTCTTTTGTTTGTTTGTTGTTTCTTTCTTTTGTTTGTTTGTTTGTTGTTTCTTTCTTTTGTTTTGTTTGTTTTTTTCTTTCTTTTGTTTGTTTGTTTGTTGTTTCTTTCTTTTGTTTGTTGTTTCTTTCTTTTGTTTGTTTGTTGTTTCTTTCTTTTGTTTTTGTTGTTTCTTTTTTTTTTTGTTTGTTTGTTTGTTTGTTGTTTCTTTCTTTTGTTTGTTTGTTTGTTGTTTCTTTCTTTTTGTTTGTTTGTTTGTGTTGTTTCTTTCTTTTGTTTGTTTGTTTGTTGTTTCTTTCTTTTGTTTGTTTGTTGTTTCTTTCTTTTGTTTGTTTGTTTTTTTTTTTTTTTTTTTTTTTTTTTTTTTTTTTTTTTTTTTTTTTGTTTTTTTTTTTTTTTTTTTTTTTTTTTTTTTCTTTCTTTTTTTTTGTTTTTTTTTTTCTTTCTTTTGTTTGTTTGTTCTTTCTTTCTTTTTTTTGTTTTTTTTTTCTTTGTTTTTTTTTTTTTTGTTTGTTTTTTTTTTTTTTTTGTTTGTTTGTTTGTTTTTTTTTTTTTTTTTTTTTTTTTGTTTGTTTGTTTCTTTCTTTTTTTTTTTGTTTTTTCTTTCTTTCTTTTGTTTTTTTTTCTTTTTTTTTTTTTTTTTTCTTTCTTTTTTTTTTGTTTTTTTTTTCTTTTTTTTTTTTTTTTTTTTTTTTTGTTTCTTTTTTTTTTGTTTGTTTCTTTTTTTTTTTTTTTTGTTTTTTTTCTTTTGTTTGTTGTTTCTTTCTTTTTTTGTTTGTTGTTTCTTTCTTCTGTTGTTTGTTTGTTGTTTCTTTCTTTTGTTGTTTGTTTCTTTCTTTTTTTTGTTTGTTGTTTCTTTTCTTTCTTGTTTGTTTGTTGTTTCTTTCTTTTGTTTGTTTGTTGTTTCTTTCTTTCTGTTTGTTTGTGTTTCTTTCTTTTGTTTGTTTGTTTCTTTCTTTCTTTGTTTGTTTGTTGTTTTTGTTTTTGTTTGTTTTGTTTCTTTTGTTTGTTGTTTTTTTTCTTTCTTTTGTGTTTGTTGTCTTTCTTGTTGTTTGTTTTTCTTTCTTTCTTTTGTTTTGTTGTTTCTTTCTTTCTTTCTTTTGTTTGTTTGTTTTTCTTTCTTTTGTTTGTTTTTTCTTTTTTTGTTTGTTTGTTGTTTCTTTCTTTTTTTGTTTTGTTTGTGTTTGTTTTTTTCTTTTGTTTGTTTGTTTCTTTCTTTTGTTTGTTTGTTTGTTGTTTGTTTGTTTCTTTCTTTGTTTGTTTCTTTCTTTTTGTTGTTTTCTTGTTCTTTCTTTTTTTGTTTGTTTGTTGTTTCTTTCTTTTGTTGTTTCTTTTTTGTTTTGTTTCTTTCTTTCTTTTGTTTGTTTGTTTTTCTTTCTTTTGTTTTGTTGTTTGTTTCTTTCTTCTTTGTTTGTTTTCTTTTTGTTTTGTTTGTTGTTTCTTTCTTTTGTTTGTTGTTTGTTTGTTTCCTTTCTTTTTTTTTGTGTTTCTTTCTTTTTGTTTGTTTTGTTTCTTTTGTTGTTTTCTTTCTTCTTTGTTTGTTTGTTTCTTTCTTTTGTTTGTTTGTTTGTTTCTTTTTTTTTTGTTTGTTTGTTTGTTTGTTTCTTTCTTTCTTTTGTTTTGTTTGTTTGTTTGTTTTCTTTCTTTCTTTTGTTCTTTTTTTGTTTGTTTCTTTCTTTCTTTTTTGTTTGTTTGTTGTTTCTTTCTTTCTTTTGTTTGTTTGTTTGTTGTTTCTTTCTTTCTTTTGTTTGTTTGTTTTGTTGTTTCTTTCTTTCTTTTGTTTTTGTTTTGTTTGTTTGTTTCTTTCTTTCTTTTGTTTGTTTGTTGTTTCTTTCTTTCTTTTGTTTGTTTGTTTTTTTCTTTCTTTTGTTTGTTTTGTTTGTTCTTTCTTTCTTTCTTTTGTTTGTTTTTTTTGTTGTTCTTTCTTTCTTTGTTTTGTTTGTTTGTTGTTCTTTCTTTCTTGTTGTTTGTTTGTTTTGTTTCTTTCTTTCTTTCTTTCTTTTGTTTGTTTGTGTTTCTTTCTTTTTTTGTTTGTTTGTTTCTTTCTTTGTTGTTTGTTTCTTTCTTTCTCTTTTGTTTGTTTGTTTGTTTTTTTCTTTCTTTTGTTTGTTTGTTGTTTTCTTTCTTTCTTTTGTTTGTTGTTGTTTCTTTCTTTCTTTTTTGTTTGTTTCTTTTGTTTGTTTTCTTTCTTTTGTTTGTTTGTTTTCTTTCTTTCTTTTTTTTTGTTTTTTTCTTTCTTGTTGTTCTTTCTTTTTGTTTGTTTGTTTCTTTTCTTTTTTTGTTTTCTTTCTTTTTTGTTTGGTTTGTTTTTCTTCTTTTGTTTGTTGTTTCTTTCTTTCTTTGTTTGTTTGTTTCTTTCTTTCTTTTGTTTGTTTTGTTTCTTTTCTTCTTTTGTTTGTTTGTTGTTTTCTTTCTTTCTTTTTTTTTTGTTTGTTTGTGTTTCTCTTTTTGTTGTTGTTTCTTTCTTTCTTTTGTTTGTTTGTTTGTTTGTTCTTTCTTTCTTTTGTTTGTTTGTTTGTTCTTTCTTTCTTTTGTTTTTGTTTTCTTTCTTTTGTTTGTGTGTTTGTTTTTTTCGTTTGTTGTTCTTTTTTTGTTTGTTGTTTTCTTTCTTTCTTTTGTTTGTTTGTTTTTCTTTCTTTTGTTTGTTTGTTTCTTTCTTTGTTTGTTTGTTTGTTCTTCTTTTTGCTTTTGTTTGTTTGTTTGTTTCTTTCTTTTGTTTGTTTGTTTTCGTTTCTTTCTTTGTTTTTGTTTGTTTGTTTTTTCCTTTCTTTTGTTTGTTGTTTGTTTCTTTCTTTGTTTTGTTTGTTTCTTTCTTTCTTTTGTTTGTTTGTTTTTTCTTTTTTGTTTGTTTCTTTCTTTTTGTTTTGTTTCTTTCTTTCTTTGTTTGTTTGTTTGTTTCTTTGTTTGTTGTTTCTTTTCTTGTTTGTTTTGTTTTTCTTTCTTTGTTTTGTTTGTTTCTTTCTTTTCTTTTTTTGTTGTTTCTTTCTTTCTTTTTTTGTTTGTTTCTTTCTTTCTTTTGTTTGTTTGTTTTTTTTCTTTCTTTGTTTGTTTGTTTGTTTCTTTCTTTCTTTTGTTTGTTTGTTTCTTTCTTTCTTTCGTTTTTTGTTGTTTGTTTGTTTGTTTTCTTTCTTTCTTTTGTTTGTTTGTTTTTTTTCTTTTGTTTGTTTGTTTCTTTCTTTCTTTTGTTTGTTTGTTTCTTTCTTTCTTTCTTTTGTTTGTTTGTTTCTTTCTTTCTTTCTTTTGTTTGTTTGTTGTTTCTTTCTTTTTGTTTGTTTTTTGTTTTTTCTTTTTTTTTTGTTTCTTTCTTTCTTTTTTTGTTTCTTTCTTTGTTTGTTTGTTTCTTTCTTTTGTTTGTTTGTTTCTTTCTTTCTTTTGTTTTTCTTTCTTTCTTTCTTTCTTACTTCCTTTCTTACTTTCTTACTTACTTTTTTCTTTCTTCTCTTACTTTCTTTCTTTTCCTTTTACACTGGAACCTAACGAAGGTTAACATCCTATGGCCTGAAATGTCAAGGACAGGACCACAGAGCGAAGTCTCATTCAGCAGATTCCGCTGTTCTCGTTAATCAATCAAACACAGCAGGTGTTTGTCACTCCTGAGCCTGGTCGATGCGGAGTAAAGTGTGTGATAGTGGTATGAGTATGGACAACGGTCTTGTCAAACAGGAAAAGAAAAGCGAGAAGTGGTATTGTACCAGCTGCTATCGTGTTCTTCTAATTATCTTCGATTATCGGGGGTTGGAGGTTGGAGATGGGTTGGAGGGAGGGGTGAATGTCCGCTGTCGTTATCAAAAGAGTCGAGGTATCACCAAATAAACGCCCAGGCAAGTACGCAGGCTCCAGTACACTCTGCTATCACGATGCATGACGATGGGGATGATAATCATGATGCTCTGGAGTTCCGTTCAGTATTGAGACTGAGTAATAGGACAGTCATCACTGGCCTCAATTAGGCCCGAGAGATGCGGTGTTGGTAAAGAAATTTGAGCAACACTCTCAAGGCATTTGTGACGTGGATGAAATTCGACTGTGTGGTATCAGTCACATCCAACTTTTTACATGTCAAAGCGCTGTATTACTCAAGAATAGTAGCGCTAGCTCCCACAGAATCTGTCCTACAGCGTGTCCTTGCTACACTGCACATTGATATAAGCGGTCTTACCAGTGAGCCCATAGCACGCTCAGCTCTGGGTAGGAGCCGATTGGATTCGAAAAATCTCACAATGATTCGGATAGACCTTATGGGATTTAAACCCACAATCTTTTAGTTGTTAGTCCGTTTCACTAGCAGCTGTCCCACGGCCGCCACTGGTTCACACAAGGTTTATCATCAAGTCCACTGACCTGTTCAAACACCAGGCGGTTGGAGGGCCAGTTGAAACGTTGGTAACTTCCGATACGCCTTTAATACATCACACACACACACACACACACACACACACACACACACACACACACACACACACACACACACACACACACACACACACACACACACACACGCACACACACACGCACGCACACACACACACACACATCCACACACACACACACACACACACTGTCTGTGTCTGTCGTCTGTCTCTCTCTCTCTCCTCTCTCTCTCTCTCTCTCTCTCTCCATTCCTCCGCCCCTTCCTCATTTTCTCACAAATATAGAATTGTCCCAGGTCGTTGTGTAAAGTTGTTGTGATCCATCCATTTGAAACCAGCATTGACAGGCGCCACAGTCAAGTCGGTAAGATGCCGGAGTTCCCAACTGGAAGGTCTGGGTTCGATCCTGTCTGAGAACCTCCACCTGCTGGGTAAATGTTTTCCATCTCCCAGCACAGCATATCTGCAGATATGTAAGTGCCCTTCCGTGCGTATACGTAATCAGGTCGTCAACTGTACACGTTAAAGATCCTGCAAGTCGTGTCAGTATTCGGCGGCCAATGGAAACAAAGACACCCAGAATTCACGTCAACAAAATAAAATAAAATAAAATGAAATAGATGAAATGAAATAGATAAAATAAAGTGAAATACAATAAAGTAAAGTAAAACAAAAATGAAATGAAATAAAATAAAATGAAATGAATCAAACTGAAATGAGATAGGTAAAGTGAAGAAAATTAATAAAGTGAAATGAATGAAAATGAAAATAAAATAAGATAAAATCAATTATTGCCGCCGTCAAGTGTTTTCGCTATCGGCCTAAGTGACATGACAAAACGGCCAAGCCATTCTAGAAATCTCCCTTTCCATACAAAAAAAAAATACCACATAAAATGCAGATTTTGAATTTCTTTAAGTCAATACCACATAAAATGCAGATTTTGAATTTCTTTAAGTCAATACCACATAAAATGCAGATTTTGAATTTCTTTAAGTCAATACCACATAAAATGCAGATTTTGAATTTCTTTAAGTCAATACCACATAAAATGCAGATTTTGAATTTCTTTAAGTCAATACCACATAAAATGCAGATTTTGAATTTCTTTAAGTCAATACCACATAAAATGCAGATTCTGTATTTCTTTAAGTCACTTAGTGTGACCTTGAAAAAGCTTCAGACGAAATGAAACTTGATGTAGCCTACATCCAAGAGAACGGAAGACTATCAGAACAGTCACAATACATTTTGAATAGAACATGTCTGGACAGAGCTCTGTTGATACACCTTCCTCAAAACAGGCTGATTTTAAGATTTTTTGTTTTGTTTTGTTTTTGTCTGTATGACTTGATCTTGACATCTTGTCCTCCAAACGTGTGCATTTGTGACTGGTCAACGGTTGACACCTTCCATCCAAAGGTAGACAGGACCCATCCACACACAGCTGATAAAAACTTGCCGAGACATTTGTCACAGACATACACGCGCGCACACACACATACACATATGCACACACACACATGCACATACACACACACGTGCGCGTGCGTACATATACGTACACACACGCACACACACATATACACATGTGCTCCTGTGCGTGCACACATGCACGCACGCACGGATACACACTCTTTCGACCAGAATTTGAAAGAATCCATTTATAAACAGCTGAAAAAAATATTTGTCACACACACACACACACACACACACACACACACACACACACACACACAACACACACACACACACACACACACACACACACACACACACACACACACACACACACACTTCACTCGCTCACATTTAGCCCGAGTAACAACTATCTCCCATCTCTTCACTATTTTCTCCTGTTCATGCAATGCTTCCCCGTTTGCATCGTTGATGATAGTGGTCGGATCGAAAGGTTCATCTCGCACTCTCATCGCTTTCACACTCTTGTAAAACTCTCTTGGTGAAGCTTTGCATGTTTCACAGAGTTTTTCACCATACTGGGTCCATGACTTTTCCTTTGCTGTTCTCACAACTTTCTTGCTGTGTCTTCTTGCAAATCTGTACTTGATGTAGTCCTCTTCATCCTTTGACTTGACCCAGATCTTGTATAGTTTCTTCTTTTCCTGATAGCATCCTTCACTTCTTTGTTCCACCAAGCTGTTGCCTTTCTGTTTCTTCCTCCTGTCTTCTTGGTGCCACAGGCTTCTTTTATAGTGTCCAGGAGGACTGTCTTGAAGGTGTCCCAAGCTTCCTCTACGTTTAGTAATGTAGGGTCACTACAGTCCAAGTTTTCACTGATGGTGCACCTCTTCGTCTTGAAGCTTGTGCATGTTGAGTCTTTCCGGCTGTTTCTTCTTTTTGGTGAACCTCCTGTTCTTCTGAGTGACCAACGTCGTGATGATTGGCCTGTGGTCTGTGTCCAGGCCTCGTTGGGGATGGCTCTTGAGTCTCTGATGTTGCTCCGCATTCTAGATCTTGCTAGTGTGAAGTCGATTTGAGATGAGACGTCGATGTCGCTCCATTTGTACCAGGTGTAGATCTGAGTGACTCTGTGCTGGAAGAAGGTGTTGGTGACAATAAGATCATGCTCTGCACACAGTTCCAATACATGGTTGCCGTTGTAGTTGCATGGTGTTCTGTGGTCACTGTGTGGACCAAGGTGTTTTGTCTATGGTGTTCTTCTCTCTCCGACTCTGCCATTGAAATCTCTCATGACGTACAGGTCTTCTTGGTCCGGGATGCTGTTGATGGTGTCCGAGAGTTTTTCGAAGAAGGAGTCCTTATCCTCATCTGAGTAGGAGTCATTACATGGTGCATACACTTGAATGTAGTTGTTGATCTTCTTGTCCTCTCTAATGCCGATCTTCAAGAGTCTCTCTGAAATGAACTCCGTACTCACTAGGTCTTTTTGCCTTGTCATGGTGTTGGATGAAACCCACGCCATGTGCTGCTCTCTGTTCCTTGCTTACACCGCTCCAAATGAGAACATAGTTGGCGTCTATTTCCTTTATTCCTGTTCCTTTCTTTCTGGTGTCTGCAATGCCCAGTATGGAGATCTTGTGCTGGGTCATGAACTCTACTATCTCTGGTTCTTTGTTCGTCAAACCGCAAATGTTCCAGGTCCCAACCTTTTCGTTTTTCTTTAATCGTTGTCCGTTTTCCTCGCCGCGTCGTTTTCCGTTGTAATCAGTCCGTTTGTATCTCCTTATGTTGTCTTGAGCAATTTGTTTATCCACTGCCGGCCTGCTAAGCCAGTCACAGCTTCACCAGTGCCCCGTTGGCCAGCATTACCTGTTTCCACCTCCCACGACGAGGACGAGGGGTTGGGCTTTGGGAGGCGAGTCCCAGCCCACAACATCAAAAACTTTTGTTCGCTGCCACTTTACGTTTCCATTTCAGATATGTGAGTTTAGTCTTTCTTCTCCCCCCGCCTTCCCTGTTCAAGATCTCGCCAGCGCTTAGAGTTGTGCATAGGCTGTGGGAGTTTGCCGGATAAGTGCTGGCGATTTGGATAGAGAGAATATGGAATTATCCAAACGCCATGAATCCCTTTTGAAAAAAAAACCTACAAACCCATTTGGACTCGCTGCACATCACACATATCAAACTTTTTAATGAAGCGTGGAGAACTCACACTGTTAGGCGAGCTGGCCACGCTCTTTATGTTGTTAGACAGTCTGTGTGTCTGTCTATCTGTCTGTCTGTCTGTCTATCTGTGTCTGTCTGTCTGTATATCTGTCTGTATATCTGTCTGTATATCTGTCTGTCTGTATCTATGTATGTGTGCATGTA
This sequence comes from Monoplex corrugatus, assembly GCA_030674185.1. NCBI lineage: Eukaryota > Metazoa > Mollusca > Gastropoda > Littorinimorpha > Ranellidae > Monoplex > Monoplex corrugatus. Next base: position 86,211,973 of record CM060315.1, read on the forward strand.
TGTACGTGTGTATGTATGTATGCATGTATGCATTATGTATGTATGTATGTATGTATGTATGTATATAATGTGTGTATATATGTATGTATGTATGTATGAATGTATACATGAATATATGTATGTATGTATGTATGTATGCATGCATGCATGTATGTATGTATGTATGTATGTATGTATGTGTGTATGTATGTATGTGTGTATGTATGTATGTATGTATACATGAATGTATGTATGTATGTATGTATGTATGTGTGTATGTATGTGTGTATGTATGTATGTATGTATGTGTGTGTATGTATGTATGTATGTATGTATGTATGTATGTGTGTACGTATGCATGCATGTATGTATGTATGATTATGTATATATGTATGTATGTATGTATGTATATATGTATGTATGTGTGTATGTATGTATGTATGTATGTATGTATGTATGTATATATGTATGTATGTATATATGTATGTATGTATGTGTGTATGTATGTATGTATGTATGTTTCTTTCTTTCTTTTCTTTCATTCTTTGTTCGTTGTTATGGGCCTAAACTTGAGACCGTCCATAGATTTAAATATCTGGGAGCTATAGTATCAGATGAAGGATCAAAGCCCGAAGTACTTTCCAGGATTGCCCAGACCACAGCTGCAATGACCAAGCTAAAAGTCGTCTGGAACGACAAGAATATCGCAATCGGCTCCAAGATCAGACTGATGCGTTCCCTGGTCATGTCAATATTTTTGTATGCATGCGAAACATGGACCATAACAGCAGACATTGAAAGAAGGATACAGGCAATGGAGATGAGATGCTGCCGCAAACTCCTTGGTATCTCGTACAAAGATCATATAACTAATAAGGAAGTGAAAACCCGAATCGAAAACGCCATCGGGCCGTATGAAGACCTCATGACCTCAGTGAAAAGACGCAAACTGAGGTGGTACGGGCACGTCACACGATCATCTGGACTGGCCAAGACCGTCTTGCAGGGAACAGTTCAGGGAGGGAGACGAAGAGGCAGACAGAGAAAAAGATGGGAAGACAATATCAGAGAGTGGACTGGCCTTGAATGGAATATCATTCTGCGGAAAGCTGAGGATCGTGAGGAGTGGAGGAAGTTGGTTGCAAAATCTTCAGTGGTGCCCCAACGGTCAACCAGACTACGGGACTGATGATGATGATGATGATGGGCCTGGTCTTCCTCATGTGGGGATGCCGGGGGAGGGGGGGGGGGCTCTTTCAGTACAAATAGTATCCTTGTCTTATGGAAATTGTGTGCTAGGCATTTGTTTCTGTCACTGATTTTGTTTGGGGTGTAAGCTAATGTCATGTGAGCGAAAGCATTAGTATGTGCACTTGATCGTCTTTTCCAAGTGCTTTTTCTTTAGGTGTTTTTTTGTTGTTTTGCTTTCTGTCATCTCTTCCTATCCTTCTTTCTGCCTTGCTGGTCCATTCACCTGTATATGTTCTATAAAGCCTAACATGTTGCCCATTAGGATTGATAATTGAGTACGTGCATTGACTGCACTTTGGATCTACGAAATATCAAGTGCAGTGGTACTTTTAAATACTTTAGGTCAGTTTTAGTATATGTTTTAGTGTCCTTAGTTACATCAAATATTTGTATTCAAGTTTTCTGAAAACTGCTATGTGACAAATTAGGCGGAATGGTCAATGCCAGGGTGTAAGCTAATGTCATGTGAGCGAAAGCATTGGTATGTGCACTTGATCGTCTTTTCCAAGTGCTTTTTCTTTAGGTGTTTTTTTGTTGTTTTGCTTTCTGTCATCTCTTCCTATCCTTTCTTTCTGCCTTGCTGTCCATTCACCTGTATATGTTCTATAAAGCCTAACATGTTGCCCATTAGGATTGATAATTGAGTACGTGCATTGACTGCACTTTTGGATCTACGAAATATCAAGTGCAGTGGTACTTTTAAATACTTTAGGTCAGTTTTAGTATATGTTTTAGTGTCCTTAGTTACATCTAAATATTTGTATTCAAGTTTTCTGAAAACTGCTATGTGACAAATTAGGCGGAATGGTCAATGCCAGGGGTGTAAGCTAATGTCATGTGAGCGAAAGCATTGGTATGTGCACTTGATCGTCTTTTCCAAGTGCTTTTTCTTTAGGTGTTTTTTGTTGTTGTTTTTTTTTTTTTGTCAACGAGGTGTTGTGTGGGTTTTGAGATGGTTATAGCCCTGGTATGGTTCTGTGCTGTTGCCTTGGCTTTAAACGCTATTGACAGTAATAATGACAATAATAATGATAACTATAATGATAATGGCGAGGATCGTAATGCTAAAAACAGCAATGATCAAATAGTAATAATGATGGTGATGGTGATATGATGATGATGATGATGATGATGATGATGATGATGATGATGATGATGATGTTAATGATAATAATGATAAAACAGTAACAATGATCAGAACAATAACAATAGTACATGTAATGATAACAACAACGATAGCGATAACAACAACAGCAACAACTATGATAATAATAACGGTGATGATAAAAATAGTGATGATGATGATGATTGATGATGATGATGATGATGATGATGATGATGATGATGATGATGATAAAACAACAACAACAACAACAACAGCAACAATAATAAAATAAGATAATAAAAAAAAGTAATAATTATGCTCATGATGATGATGATGATGATGATGATGATTGATTATGATCATGTTGGTGATGTTGATGATGATATCAATGAAAATAATAGTAATAACACAAGGAATCGAATCTAAAGAGAAATAGCAGAAGAACAGTGTGGATTTGTTGAAGGGAAAGGAACAATTAATGCCATATACATCCCAAGAACTGTCGTAGACAGGTCAATCGAGTTGAATAAGGATTTATAGTTATGCTTTGTTGATTATACCAAGGCTTTCGATCGGGTAAGACATTAAGAATTGATCAACCAACTAAAAAGACTTAATACTGATGGAAAAGATCTATGAATAATCAAAAATATGTATTGGGAACAAAGCTGCAATGAAAACAGAAAAAATATCCAAGAATAATTGCGAAGAAACAGCAGCAATGAGAGTAGAAAACGATATAAGCTCTTTCCAAAAATATCAAAAGAGGAGTCAGGCAGGGTTGTGTTCTGTCACAAGATTTGTTTTCACTTTACAGTGAAACCATCATGAAAAACCTAGAAGAATGTCCTGAGATAAAGGTTGGAGGGAAAATGATAAACAACATTCGTTACGCAGATGACGCAGTGCTAATTGCAGAAAATGAAAAAGACCTACAAAACCTTGTGAATATGATAGATATAGAAAGCAAAAATAAAGGGCTGGAGCTAAATAGCAAGAATACTGAAGTCATGGTAATTAGTAAAAAACCTGAAACCCCTCATGCAAAAAAACAGTAAACGGCACAACTTTGAGACAGGTTGATAAGTTTAAATATCTGGGAACGATCATTTCACCAGATGGTAGATGCACATCAGAAATAGCCAGCAGAATCGGCCATGCCAAAACAGCATTTAAGAAGATGAAAAGCCTAGCAACAAACATCAGGAAGAGAGTTCTTGAATGTTATGTAGAACCGATAATGTTATACGGTTGTGAGACGTGGACAGTCA